>JABUQX010047006.1:0-5000 GCA_015478945.1 Trachelipus rathkii
AAGCAAGCAACACCAGTCACTCACACGTTACGAATAACAACGACGGGCAAGGCGAAGTGTACCTAAAACTTCCCCGTTCGCTGATAACAATTACTTAGGATTGGACTGTTACTGAAACGATTTGAAAGATTGTCGAGATTAATGAGGAATAGGAATTGGGCATCAAAATCTCAGCTTTACTGCGGGAAAAGCACTCATTGGGCTAGTTCCAGTATTCCAAAAGAGGATTCCAAGACTACGATAAGTTTAAGAACGCTTTCTACTCCTGGTTAGTAATTTAACTAGACCATATATAGGCAAAAATGTAGAAGAAGGCGCAGAACTGTATTAGTGATGAAGGCCTATTCAGTTCTTAATAGATGAAAACTTACATGATAAGGAAAGGATCCAATATTAGATTTTTTGGGACCCCATTTTAGCCCCTACTAAAAATGGACATAAATTCTTAATTTCAGACAATTTTGATGGGGAAGAGAACTGCAGCTTTTTTAACTTCTAGAATCATTCGAGTGTTTTTCTTTCCTTAGTCATTGTTCAGCATTTTAATTTTCTCAAACCTAATTTTTTGACAGTTTTCGTATCAATTTATTTACATTTTTTATTCGAAATGACTTAAACTTAAAATATAAATAGAAAGTGTAATAAAAACAAAAAATGACAATTTAGTTTTTGATTTTTGGAAAAATTTGCCTCAACAATGTCGAATTTCAAAACCTATTGCCCCCTAGTCAGCCCGATTTAAAGTGCCAAAAAAAATAAAATGGATTTATATTAAGATTTCGGGGAATGGCACTCTTTTTATTAATCTAATATCCCATCTTGTGATATATATATAATATATAATAATATATATAATTATATATATATAAGATATATATATTATATATATTAATATATATTTATATCTATATATTTTTATTATATTAATATATAATTATAATATATATATATATATATATATTATATTATATATATATTAAATTATATATTATTTATATATATATATATATATATACATAATAGGGTATAGTTTATATATATATTATTATATATTATATATATTTATATATTATAATATTATAATATATACTATTATTATATATATATATATATTAGTATATAATATTAAGTATATATATACTAGATAGTATATATATATATTATATATTATATATATATTATATATTATATTATATTTATAATCAAAGCAAAAAAGGGATGAAAGAAATGCCAATAAAAACATTTTTTTTTGAAATATTTACAATTTTTAAATAAAATTTGATTAAAAATAATTTCATTTGAAATATTAAAATAAACCTATTTATTTTATTGAAAAAGAAAGAGCCAAAAGATTAATTCCTAACGTACGATATCTAGATACCACTGAAAGTATAAATTAAGGTAAATTATTCCCATGTCTTAGAATCATTTTTCGGGTGCTGGATCGTTGGCACGGTCGCAGTGGATCTCTCATTCAAAATTGATCGTCTGAAGATTGTGTTACTATCGATCGTTCATAGATCTGATCATTGAGAAAGTATAAAGACTTTGTTCGAGAAATATTCATAAGGGCTGTTGTGAATAGCAAATGTCAGTAGCTATTATTTTAGAAGAATAGTAAAATAATATGAATATTCATAAAGACTGTTGTGAATAGCGAATGTCAGTAAGCTATATTATAAGAATATTTATACGTTGTGATCTGGAGCCCTTGACCACTGAGAATATTTGACGTGACCTGAAGTCACATAAGAAGAACAATTTATCTATTGCTGAAGACGATTTATGATACGAATAACATTATCGGATAGGGAGACAGATATATTGTTGAAATAAATCAATTGAGAAGTAGTTTGTTAATTAATTATTCAACTGAAAAACCAGAAGAGTTCAACCTTGGTCCGAGAACATTCAATGCTTACAGGACTATCAGAAGCAAACGTGGAAATTTACTAATCATTCAGAAAGTCTTTTATCTGAAATTACGATCTACGAGATAAGTTATACTTAAGGAAGCCGGATTCTTTTATTTGGATTTATATTTAAAGTATTCCGGGAATTGTCACTGTTTTTATTTATCTTATATCCCATTTTGTGACAATTAATTGGGGGCCTGTCCAGGAAAAACTCCTAAAAGAAGAGAAGACATAATGCGGTCACTGTCTTGAGAGGAGAGAAGATAGCTTCTAAAAGAAGAGAAGCGATAATTAATTTTGGAAATTTAAATTGGTCGTCCTGTGTCCTGGCTTGAAAGGGAAAGAAGCCAGAGAGTTTATAAAGGAGGAAAGAGAAGCTGCTAAAGAAGCAGCTGAAAGATAAGGAGTAACTGCTAAAGAAGTAGCTGAAAGAGAAGCTGCACAGAAAGCATGAGCTAGAGCTCAGAAGGCTTGAATTACAAGCAAGCAACACCAGTCACTCACACGTTACGAATAACAACGACGGCAAGGCAAGTGTACCTAAACTTCCCCCTTCGCTGATAACAGATATTAGATTGACTGTTACTTGAAACGATTTGAAAGATTTGTCGAGATTAATGAATGGGATATAGGGAATTGGGCATCAAATTTCAGTGCTTTACTGACGGGAAAAGCCCTCATTGCGTATTACACTATTCCGAAAGAGGATTCCAAAGACTACGATAAGTTAAAGAACGCTCTACTCCTGTGTTATCATTTAACTGAAGACCAATATAGGCAAAAATTTAGAAGCGCAGAAGCTTATAGTGATGAAAGGCCTATTCAGTTTATTAATATATTTAAAATTTAATGATGAAGGGAGGATCCAATATTAAAGATTTTGGGACCCCATTTTAGCCCCCACCTAAAAATGGACATAAAATTCTTAATTTTCAGACAATTTTGATGGGAAATGGGATGATGGGAAACCGCAACTTTTTCTAACCTCTAGAACGTCATTTTCGGGTTTTTTCTGTCTGTAGTACATTGTGCAGCAATTTTTATATTCTCCCCAAACTTAATTTTTGACATTTTTTCGTATCAACTTTACAATTTTTTCGAATTGACTTCCAAGCACCTCTTTTCATGGGTCTATTATGCACAAAATGAACATATTAGATTTTGATTTTTGGAAAATTAGTGCTCAAACAATGTCGAATTCAAAACCTACTTGCCCCATAGTCAGCCCGATTAAAGTGCCAGAAAAAATAAAATGGATTTATATTTAAAGATTTCGGGGAATTGGCACTCTTTTTTATTTATCTAATATCACATTTTGTGATAGATATATATATATATATATTATATATTATTATATACATATATAATACAATAATTATTATACAGATATATTATATATATATATATATACTGTAATATATATATATATATATACTATATAATATATATACATATATATTATATTAATATATATATATATATATATATAATAATATATATATATTATATATATATCATAGAATATATAATATATATATGTATATAATATAATATATTATATTATATATATGATATATAATATACATATATATTATATATATATATATAATATAATATATATATAATATATAATATATATATATATATGATATAGTATATAATATTTATTATATATATATATATATATATATATATATATATATATATATATATATAGTATATATTATATTATATATATATAATTATATAATTACTATATTTACTATATTTATATATATATATATATATATTATATATATATATCTAATTAAATAATATATATACATATATATATATATATATATATATATATAATAATATATATATATAATATTTATATATATAATACTTATATAATATTATATATATATATATATATATATAATAAGTATACTATATATATAATATATCTCTAATTATTATATATAAATATATATAATTATTATATATATATATATATATATATATATAATAAATATATAATATATATATATGTATATATATATAATATATATAATATATATAATATAATATATATATATATATAATATATATATATACTATATATAGATTTTTACAGATAAACACCACCACTCATGGCCGAAGCCCTAATCTAGATGGGTAGTACTCGGATTAACGTCCGAGGCAGACGGAGCAAAGCCCAAGGAGAGAATAGCTCACATCTCCTCCCACCCGACAGTGTGAACCTGGACCCTCGCTTGGCTATGGCGAGTGCTCTGAACACCGAGCTACCGGCGCTCTTATATAAATAATATAATACTAAAAAATATAGTTACACATATATACATATACAAATACATACCTACATACAGACATAAAAATAAATTAATAAAGTTACATATTTAATATTATTATTATTCATATTATTATTAATATCTATACCAAACCAGCTATATTTGACACAAAATACACTATATTTTACAAATAATCACTACTATTTACTTACTATATTTCAATATTAATCTTATTATGCTATGCACTTTTTAATGATAATATTAGTTTAAGCTATCGACTATATATATCTTAAATTATTCAACACTATTCACTTATTATTAACATTATCACATTATGTCACAAGTATCACCATTATTATTAATATTATTATCTTAAAAGTATAAATTATCTTAACATTATCACATTATCACAAAGTATCACTATTATTATTAATATTGTATACGGATTATCCCACCATTGGCAAAAATAATGTGATTAGAAGGGGCTTTTCTCGGCACCTTGCTACCAGGGAAAGAATTTGAAAAAAAATTCTTCATATGACGACGTTGGCTTGGGATAAACGCAGCTTCACCTTCTTCAATTTGTTATTTTAATTATATATAATTATTATAGATATATATATATATATATAAATTATATATATATATATATATATATTATATATATATATATTATATATATATATAATATATATATTATTATATTATATAATACTATATATAAATATATTATATATATTATATATATATATAATATATATAATATATTATATATATATACTATATATAT
>JABUQX010047006.1:10000-12500 GCA_015478945.1 Trachelipus rathkii
CATAATCAATTTGATAGTAGCGGAGCAGTTTCTTAATACTGCCGGAAAGAACTGGCAACATTTTTACGGGAAAGGAAGATTAATAAATTAGATGTCATTGCTCAAGAAGCGGAGAACTATCTCCTGGCCCACAACAAAAAATTGACATCAACGACTAGTATTTGCCGAAAGACCCAAATACCAGTCCACTTGTTTTAAATGTGAGAAGAAAGGGCACAAGGCATTTGATTGTAAAAATTATAACACCTATAGGAGAGAAGACCAATCAATACAGGAACTATAATAACAACCATTCCAACAATTGGAGAGAAGGACCCAAAAGGGCAGCTGCTGCAACAACAAATGAAGTTAAACAGTGTGATAAAGAAGTAGCTTCTGATATTACAGCGACTCGTGGAAACCTAAGTCCCAATAAAGACCCTGACCTCATGAAACATGTGAACAACAACAACGAGATTGCTTTAGCATGCGGCAGAATGATACCTGTCGTCAGAGTCGCATGTTTAAAGAGTGATAATGTAAGACCTAATGTCGTGAATTCAATGATGCCCGTTGTCGACGGAAAGATTAATGGTATGGCAATAAATGTATTGAGGGAAGCCAGCTGTGACTCCGTCATTGTTAAAAAGAAATATACGTCGGCAGACCAGAGAACTGGGAGGAGGAAACAGATAATAATGATCGACAATACCATCAGAGATGCACCCGTTGTTATGATCGACGTCGTTACGCCCTACTATACGAGTCGTGTTGAAGCCATAGCATTGAACGATGCCATATATGATTTAATAATTGGGAATATTCCCGGGGCAAGGAATGCAGAGGATCCTGCACATAGTGAGATGGTATCGCGCGCGAGAACAATGGATAGTTCTCTGGAGGAAGAAGCCGAAGCTCATGGTGACATGACGATGCACATCGACAGTCAAGCGATAGTGTCATGCGCGGGTGAATCAATAAACTCGCAGTCGGAAGAAACTACACAGCCCGACGTTGTATTAGAACATTCCGTTGACCAATTGGATGCACCACGCGCGTGTAGTTCGCATGATGAAAGAAGGATTACGCCTGAAAGCGCTCGACAAGGAATTAATAACAAAATCACTTGTGAAAAGTTCATCGAATTTCAGCGAGATGATGAGACTTTGAACAGATGTAGGGCCTTGAGTAGGATGGAAAATAAAGAAGAAAGACGGTCGTATTACGATGTAAAGAAAAGAGTCTTGTGCAGGTGTAAACAAGATAAATAAGGTTCGAGCGAGCAAGTAGTTGTACCAAAGAAACTACGGAAGGAAGTAATGATTATGGCGCACGATAGCATAATGGGGGGACACCTCGGGATCAAAAAGACAACAGACAAGGTACTCTATAATAAAAGGGACGAAGAAACGCCTGATACCTTACACATCGCGTGCGTATGCGCTGTCGATTTTGAACAGTGTGAGAAGGAAGAAATCGAATTAGAAGACGTGATTTTCCTAGGAAACTGCACTCCTAAGGAAAGCGTCGAAGATATCAAAATAGGGTCAGAGATAGAAGAAGACAAGAGGTCAGAAATAAAAGAGATATTAAGCGAATTCGAACAGGTATTTACGGACCTTCCAGGAAAAATGGACATTGTGCATCACGAAATCAATTTGACGTCCCAAGTCCCTATTAAGAGTAAGCCGTACTCTATACCGTATGCGCTCAGAGAAACGCTCAAAAAAAGAGGTCAGTGAGATGCTAAAAATGGGAGTGATTAGGGTGTCTGACTCTCTTTATGCATCACCAATAGTGATGGTGAAGAAAAAAGACGGATCCAATCGTGTGTGTGAAGATTATCGGAAGTTAAACCAGGTTACGTTATTCGACCCGGAACCGATGGCCGTAACGGAAGAGATCTTCACGAAGTTTGCGAAAGACAAATACTTTTCAAAGATTGACCTCAGTAAAGGTTATTGGCAGATCCCGGTAAGAAGCGAAGACGTACCTAAAACAGCTTTTGTAACGCCAGACGGACATTATTAATTTCTCAGGATGCCGTTTGGTTTAGTAAATGCAGGTGCCACATTGGTCAGGGCCGTGAGAAAAATACTCAGCGGTATGAAGAGTACAGATAGTTACTTAGACGATATAATCGTTCATACAGAAACCTGGGACGACCACGTAATTGAAATTAAAGAATTGTTGAATAGACTGGCGGACGTTGGTGCTACTCTCAGACCGTCAAAATGCGAGATAGCCGTTTGAGTCTGGAGGAACGGACCAAACTCCAGGAGCGGATTGTAAACAGGATGATAATGTAAAAAAACTCATATGTTCTTATAGGCCACGCACCAAGAGAGGGGTCAGATCATTCCTGGGACTGACAGGGTTTTTACAGGAATTTTATACCCAATTATTCAACTATAGCTGTAACAGTTAACTGACCTCACGAAAAATAAGCAACCTAATAAAGTAGTATTTCAAATAGCCCAAGAGAAGGCGTTCGTGGCACTGAAAAATATGTTAGTCTGTA
>JABUQX010047006.1:20000-23623 GCA_015478945.1 Trachelipus rathkii
GAAAATTAAGATAAATATAAATTTGACTATAAAATTAATTAATTTTATAGTCAAAATTTAATAATAATGACTCATACTCTGGTAAATTTGACTATTAAATTAATTAATTTTATATCAAATTTTAATAATAATAATATATCTTGTTAAACAGCTGGGTAATGGAGTATTATACTTAATTGCGAAGCTTGTAACTCAAAACTCTACGTTATACAAGACAATTCTACAAATCATTTTCGGAATCTGCCATGAAAAATACGTATAGTTTCACCTAATTTTATTTCAGTTACGAAAAATTTCCCAAAATTTTGTTGACCAGTATTATTATTATTCATTAATTATTATTATTATTAATATTCTATTATTATTATATTATTATTATTATTAAAACGGTTATCAATTATCATTTTATTAATTATTATATTCTTATTTGCCAAGTTTAATCAAATTAATTTTTTATGCTTATATAAATTATTAATTATAAACTTGATGATTACACCATTAGTTATTATCCTTTTTATCCGTATTATTTATTATTTATTATTATATTATTATTATTAGTATATTATTTATTATTATTAAATTTTTTTTTGTTATTAAGAAATATTATTTTAACAGCTCATAAAATTAGCTCTTTTTGTAGGATGGTTGAGTTTTATTCTTCTAAAAGTTTCCACAGACTACTTGTAATATGAAGTATTTTCTTTTTAACAAAAAAACTCCACGCTCGGAACCCCGCGAGCATAGCGACGTGGCACCCCGCTTAAGCGGGGACTTGGGGATTATATAGAGGGGGGGCCGAAGGCCCCACCCCGGATAAAAAATAAATGAAATATATAAATATCAAGTATCAAATTTATTATGATCAGTGTGGCGTCCTCTACAAACTTTACGGTACATCATCAACTTTATTAATCTAAAATAAATAGTTCTAAGTTATATTCATTTTTATTAGTCTCCTATAAATTCGAATCGCAAACCATGAAATTTGAAATTGTCTTTCACTTTCTGTTAATATTATTTAAATTTCCTTTGAAAATCCAGATTCTTACTATGTATTTACCCTAAAGATCAATAATTATTTTAGATTTTTCATTGATCTTCGTTCATCTTATAAATACGTATATAATATATATATATTATATCTATATATATATATATATATATATTATATATATATATATGATAATTATAGTATATATATATATATATATAATATATATATTATATATAATATATATATATATATATATAAGTATATATATATATTAATATACATACATATAATTATATATATATTATATATATATATAAGTATATATATATATATATATATATTATATATATATTATATATGTTATTTATTAACTTTTTTATATTTTATATATATATATATATATATATAATATAATATATATTATATATATAAAGATACTAAGATCAACGTAACTTCTAAATTTTGAGCATTTAGAATAATAGAAGATTATATTGGCAAAACTCCTTAATGTTTTGGGAAAAAATAATGATATTAAGGGAGACTTTATCCTCGACCCTACTTCATTGAAGCCAAAATGAAAAATTTTCACATATTTTTTTTTCTAATTATTAGAAAAATTTCCTCCTGAACATCATTGTGTATTTTTTTTTTAAATTCTAAAAAGGTTTTAGATCTGAAATTATTTAGAGAGGTGTCCGAACTAAAAGATTTCAATTCCAGTCAAAATTGTAATTCCAGGTTGGTTTAGGTTAAAAAAAAGTTTTATTTATAATTATAGAAAATCTATTTTTTTTTTCATATTCTCAACCTCCCACCCATTCTTCGGATTTTACTCGGTCAAATAATTGGAGTTGAAGCCGGAGCCGGAGCCGGAGCCGGAGCCGGAGCCGGAGCCGGGGCCGGAGCCGGAGCCAGAGTATGAGTATTAGGTGAAAAATTTTATTGCCTCAGAAAACGTGCTGAACGTTAAAAAATAGTGCAGCAAACTTGTCGGATCCAGAGCAGAAAGCCGAATCAAACCGGATAGAGCCGGATCCAGATTCCGGACGGATCCGGATCTTGGTATTGAATTTCTTTCGGGAAATATTTTTTTTGGTGAAAAATTTATTGTCAGAAGACGTGCGAACAATTTTCAAATAGTGCAGAAACCTTAGCCGGATCCGGAGCTGAATCCGAAGACGAAGCCGAAGCCGAATTCAGAGCCGGATCCGGATACGGATTCGGATCCGGATCCTGGGTATGAATTTTCTTCAGAAAATATTTTTAAGTGAAAAATTTATTTCAAAGAAGACATGCTGAGCAATGTTCAAATAGTGTAGAAACATTAGTCGGATCAGAGCAAAGCCGAAGTCTATCCGGAGCCGTATCCGGAGCCGCATCAAATCCTGGGTATGAATTTTTTTCGGCGAATTTTTTTTTTGGTGAAGTGGTTTGAAAATTAATTGTCAGAAGACACCCGTGCAAACAATTTTCTAAATAGTGCACGCAAACCTTATTGGACTCCGGAGCCGAACTGAAGTAGGATCCGGATCCGGATCCGGATCCGGACATCCTGGGTATGAATTTTTTCAGAAAATATTTTTTTTACTTGAAAAATTTATTTCAAGAAGACGTGCTGAACAATGTTCAAATAGTCCTTGAAACCATTAGTCGGATCGAACGTATGCCGGATGCCGTATCCGGACCGGAGCCTGATCCTGGGTATGAATTTTTTTCGCAACATATTTTTTTGTGACAAATCTTATTGTCAGAAGAACGTGGCCGACCAATTTCAAAAGGGCAGACAACTTTAGTGGGATCCGGAGCCAAAGCTTGAGTTGGAGCCGGATCCGATTTCCTGGGTAATGAATTTTCTGCAGAAAATATTTTTTGAGGTGAAAATTTATTTCAAGAAGACTTGCTGAACAATGTTCAAATATTCTAGGAATCTTAGTTTGGATCCGGAGCCGAAGTCGTTCCGGAGCCTTATCCGAGCCGGGGGAATCCTGGGTATATTTTTTTCGGGAAATATCTTTTTTATGAAATTTTTTTGTCAGAGACGTGCCGTCCCTCGCATGGTTTGGAACAATTTTCCCAATAGTGAGAAACCTTAGTGTGGATTGCCGAAGCCGACAGCCGAAGCCTGAAAGCAGAAGCCGAAGCCGAAAGTCCGACCCGAAGCGAAGCCGACAGCCAGATCCCGGGTATGAAATTTTTCTTCAGAAAATATTTTTTCGTAGGTTGAAAAATTTATCTCAGAGACGTTGCTCGAACATGTTTCAAATATTGTGAAACTTAAGTCGGGGATCAGAGCGAAGCTCGTATCCGGAGCCGAATCCGGAGCCGAGCCGGAATCCGGAGCCGGATCCTGCTTATGATTTTTTTTTCGGGAAATTTATTTTTTTAGGTAAAAATTTATTGTCAAAAACCGAGTGCTGAACAATTTTAAAAATACGTGTAGAAACATTAGTTTGATTCCAGAGCCGAAGTCGATATAGAGCCGCTATCCTAGCGGGTCTGGGTAATAATTTTTTTTTCGAAAAATATTTTTTTTAGGTAAAAAATTTATTGCAAACGTGCTAACATTTTAAATTAGTGCACGAACTTAGTCGAGATCTAGAGGCGAAGTCGAAGTTGCTATGAATTTTTT
>JABUQX010047007.1:0-32500 GCA_015478945.1 Trachelipus rathkii
TAAGGATTTATCATATATAAGGTGGATATTTGGCTTATGATTTGAGTAACATAGAATATATTTATCTCAATCCTTGATTCGAATGCAAAGAATCTTTAATGAGACAGTGTTTTGTGAAATGACTTTGGATTATATTTCAACACAGCTATTGAAGTTGGATTGGAATTACTTTCGTTGAAGTTTGAACTTGATTAGTTTTGTAGATTAACATTTTGATTTTAGATAATCTATACATCTTTACTTTGAGCTGTCACTGAAGATTCAATTACATTTAGCTTAGTAATTATTTACAACGACTTTGAGAAACGAGTCTTTTACTTTAACTATCTACGTATACATTGACAGAAAGCAACCCTTAATTGCCGAACTTGTATTGAGGAATTAGGTATTTGATTTTATCCAATTGTTTGGAACTCTAGTTCATTTTTCGAGTAAGTTATAAGAATCTAACCTCGAGTAGATAACGGGTTTTATATCTATATATATTTGTAACAAATTGAGAGACATCATAGATCATTCTGAGGTTACAGGTAAGATAAGGAATGACTAAAAAGAACTACTAGAATAATATCAAGAAAATTAAAGACAAGATTAAGTTTCTCTAACTCTTATGTAAGTTATATAAAACACAAGAGAAAGTGTAAAACAATAATAATATAAGTGATAAACAATATATACCTTATATACAACAGAAAAAACAGAATTTATAGAAAATATTTTTGACACAACGCATATGTTCAGATTTTTGTATAGGATTTTAGTAATTATTATTATTGTTCAGACTGGTAAAATGCAAATATCACAAGGTGTTTATATGCAGTTATTAACAAATCTTTTGCTTGCACATACTAATCAATTGAATGTCATATTTTCCCGCCAGTCGGTCAGTCCCGACATAGCATGCTGTATGCAGAACGAACGGAAGAATCGGAAAGTTGGAACAAAGTCGAAGATTCCTGTATGTAATGTGGGTAGTCTGGACGAATAAAATTTAAGAAAACTATTATTATCTATTTATTATAAGTTATTATTTATTAATTATATCTATCGCTTATTATTCTTATTATCTATTATTATTATAATTATTCATTATTAAGTCTTTTGATGTGTTTTTCCAACCATTCCTAAATAATATTATTTTTATACATTATTAATTCCTAAAATAATCTTTGAAAATACTAATATTACAGAAGAAGAAGAAGAATATATTACCATAGATTTCCCGACGCTTTCGTCTCTAAACTTACTTGAGACATCTTCAGAGGATATTTCTTGTAAGCGAAAAATAATTTAAATTGATAAAATATAAATAAAGTAAATCTAAATGATATTGCAGTTCTGACTGATAATATAACCATAAAATTTAGATTTAATGTCTAGATTAGCTTGAATTTTGATGTATGAAGGCCTCCGCGAAATTTAAGTTTGACCTCACATGATCGCGCTATAATATTGTGGAATGTTAGATATTCTACAAGTAGTGCAATTCGGGAGTTGACCTATGTCTGTCCCGTATATTTGCAAACCATTCTAAAGTTCTTTGCTACGCTGTATCCAAGATGTTCGATACTGCCCCTGCCGACAACCATGCTTCGGGAACCAAATACCAATATCGTTCGACATTTGCGAGCCGACAGTATACTCTCCAGGGCAGTTAACATTGGTACACAATCGTTATTATGGCTTCGAGCAAAGCTTCTCTTGTGCAAAAGGAAAGATGAACGCAGTTGTTTGACTATGATGTATGATCTGACTTTAACTGTGTTGAGCGCTGTCTAGTTTTGGTGAGGAAGTTTCAATAGTATTACGACGCCCACTTTCTCTTCCTTATTGACATAAATGAGCATTGTGGAAGTGTTTTTGAAGAAGCCATTTTCTTTCATTAATAATAACTAGTATTCTATTTACTTTCTAGTGAAATACCTATATAAGTTTGTAAGGTGTATGATCTAATTAACATTTTTCCATTAACCCCTCAACGTATTGTGCGCGAGTGAATCACAGTAATAAATTTTTATCTTAATGCAGCAAATTTCTAGCATTTCACTTCTCTCTTCATAGATTCTCTTGTAAATAGTCCGAGTGAATAGGACTCCAATATTCAGTATACAGACCATTATCGAGGGGCTATTCGACATGAACAATGCCTGCTAGAAGGACAGGTCAGAATTAACATGATTTGATGAGTCTAAAAACAGATTAGCACTTATAGACCTTAATTCGTTGTGACATTAAGGCATGACAACTCTTGATATCATGATTGCATGCAACTGATAGATATGATCTATGGTCTAAAATAGTGAGGTCCTTTGTTCTCTGAGTTCGACATATCTCTTAATGAGTAAAATACGAGTTTAAAGTTGTTAGTATTCTTTACTCGTGAAAGGAATTTTGCTATTTTGAATGTCGATCATATATAAGTCTAGAAAAATGTAGGTATCCAAGTGGTGTGAGAGCCCATCTTTCACCTCATCAGTTTAGATGTAGTTTCTTTAAATTTAAACGGTGTTTAGTACAACAAATGTAATAAAATTCCCTTCATTATGTTGTTTCTTGATATATTGGTGGGGTAGTTATATTAAAGTGATACACTTCGTTAATTATTATAAGTCAACTCGTACATAAGAATCTGTATATTATTGAATCAAAAGTCTACAATCAATGGTGAGGCGGAGTACTGGTTATTAGTGCTACAAGTTTTTAAGTTGATTAATTTACATAATTTTTCAGTTATTGATTTGAATATATGGTCAGAGAGTTATAAAAGATATGGTTGGGATAATGCTGTTAAGATAGTTCCCGTGGGCAAATTTCGTGATGTAATGTTCCGCACCTGTTATGCATTTACAAGCGTCTCAAACGGTGAATATTTTCTGAGTGTTTGGTTATTTAGGCATACAATCATAACAAATATTAATTATATGATATATCAATTTATCGAGTAAAATGTTTGTATATATGATATAAAAAATATTTGTAGACTACTAATATATAGTGAATGGCTACACAGTTTATTATATGGGAAAAAAATACCCTATACATATATATATTAATATTATAATATACATACATTATCAATTAAATTATTTTACAAAAATATACATAACATAGACTATATATATAGATATTATACTATATATTATATATATATATAATATATAATAAATTATAAAAATAATAGATCTTTTAATTTTGTCAGAAATTCTTTTTTTTTATTTATTTATAGTATTAGGCAATATATATATATAACAATTTTAAATATTATTATTATTATTATTATCTTATTTTTATTAAAGTCTACTATTTCAAATTTGTAATTTATTATAGAAAATGTTTTTGATGGATAGCTATAATAAAGATAAACTGTTAATTATATGTATGGTATTTTTCTCTTTTAGTTTTTAAACAATTGTGTTTATATAATACGTTAATCATTTGTTTTCCGAAAACTAAATTATATATGTTTTCATGAGGTCTATGCGCCTGCATCTTATTCTTTACGTATACTTATACTGATATAGAATTTGTAATATAGATTCATGTAGAAAAGTGGTATTATATTTTTTTAGCTCAAAAATAAGCGAAAAAAATTTTGAAACAAAAATAATGTTTTACTGTACTACTGTAAGCACTAATTCTGATGTCAAGAGTCGAAATTTATGGAATTTGACTCTGGATGATATAGTCAGATGTCAAAAATTTTTTGTGTATCTGGAGTCAGTAGTCCAATTTTTTTAAACGTGGATCGAGAGTCTAATATTTTTTGTATTTAAGTGGCGTAGGTCGGAAGTCGAAAATCCAAATATATTTGACATTTAAGGCAGTCGGAGTCGAAAAATTTTATATTACGACTCCGCAAGCCCTGTTATGTAAAAGTGGGACTTTCACAATGTAATCTGTTTGGAGTAGCTTTTATCAATATACATAGTAAAGTTCGATGTATGGCTAAACCTGATACAATATAGCAAATGTAAACTTGTAATGGGTGAAGATAAGTAAACTATTTTTATACAGGTTATCAAATAATGATGATAGCAATCAAATAACAGCATTTCATAAGACTCAAATGCTTTTACAACTAAAAATGATCTATAGTCTTAGAAAATAAAAAGTATGATATGTTTAGTATATACCATAAATAGAGATCTAATCATTTATTGGCAAAGAGGCATGAGTTTATAATGAAAATATATATGAGACTCTATACTTTACATGAATGAAAGACATATAATTCACTTATTTATACCAATATAATGGAAAAGAGAAGTTGTGGTGTGTCGTATTGCTTAATGGTTACTAAGCAATATTCAATTCTATTTAATGACTGACTTAAACTAATCTAAGAATTGAATCGTGGTATGATTCATTGGCTATAATAGTAATTATCGATTAGTGACATTCTACGACTCATTTCGCCAATAAGAATTAAACGCAAAATTGTAAAAGAAACGTAACGACCTTCCACAAGTAAAAAGGATAAAGGTTACATCATATGGCATGATTTTTAAATTATTCTTAGCATTCCAAGGGCAGCCTGGTCAAATACTAATATTAGTTCGAAGATAACGATAGATCGACTGATACTTTGGCAATCCAAAATAAGGTAGCAATGAACTACCTACCTAGATGATCACTACGTAGACTAATAAATGAACAACCTAGTTGGAGGATGAAGATTAAGAGTTGAGAGTATATTTAGGACTTTATGAACCATAGGATAGAGTTAGCTGTAATGATTGAATGTCATATTGGCCCAAACACAAAGTTAATAAGGAAAAGATCTTAGAATCGAAAATGGCAATTACCATAATTTCTGAGACATGCTTAAGTTAACTGACTGGATAAAAGAGCTTAAAGATAAAACTGTTTATTATCATTAGGAATATTTGAGCCAAATAAATGAATACACATGTTTCAGTATGTATTTAAAGAAAAACCCATTAGGTGTGTGAAGAGATAAACCTGTCCTTGATTGAATAGATATAAGAGAGAAAATAATTGAAAAGCCTGATTTCTTTTATTAAAAATTCAAGTAATAGTATATAGAGACTAGATGCCTAGAAAGAGACCTAGATTTATAAAAAAAGGAAACACAGTATTAGAATTTTGAATAACTTTTTCAACTGTTAAACTTTTTTTCCTAAACGAGCGACACAATTTTTGTGCATAGTCTCATTATTATTGTGGAGAAGAGTGTTCTTCGAAGGTATAAATATTGTATTGAGACCTCCGCACAACTCCCGTAAATGAATATTGACGTGTGGAAAGAAGCGGAAGACTGGAGTGGCAAAAAAAACAAAAAAGGTGGAACTGAGGAAGTCTGTATCAGGTAGTGGACTCATGTCATGTGCAGTAATATCATAAAGCTAGGAAGAAAGACAATAAATAGGCCAATCGTGAATTACAACGTCAGAAACACACGGACGGACGAGGGTGGTCAAAGATATGGGGATAGCGGGGTGGGGAGAACACTCCTCACCGCGCTGGGCAGACCCGAAGTCGAGAGGCTCAAGGTAGGCGGAGAACAAGGCAGGACCAGAGCAGGGAAAAGAGCCAACACTCCACTGAGCCCGTCTCCCAGGGACCCTGCGCGCGAGCTCGAAGATGGGCGCGCGCCCCTTCCGAAGCGAAGGCCAAAAGAAGAAGCGGTGGCAAAGCGACAACTGCGACGCAAGGAAACGGACACTCAGGCAACGCGCAACAGACAGCGCGAGCGAACTGACGTACGACTGCCACCTTAGCACGAAGTAGTGGGGACCTACACCGGCGAGTGGGAGGAGCACCCCCAACCACGCCCGGCCGCCGCCCCGCCCAGGACGGCCGCGCCGCCACCAGCCGACCGAGCCAAACAAAAACACCACGACGACCACCCCGACCAGCCGCCGCGACGCACCGACACAGCACAGTCCCAAGCCGCGCCCCAACCCGAGCAACGCCCCGCACGGCCGCCAGGAGAGGCGGGCGCTGAACCGCGCACGCCGCGCAGGGCACGCGGCGCCCGGCGGGGGGACAGTGATAAGCGAGAGTAAAACCGTCCGTAGAGAGGAGCTCACGGGACAAGGGGAGCCGGGCTGGGCGCACGAGAAAAGGAGGAGTAGCCTGAGGGCAGGAATGAGGGCGAGACGGCTGCAGTATAGATCCATAGGGTAATTATTATATTAGATAAGTGACGTAATATAGCGTGATCAATACGCTATATATGAGATAATAGTATGGGCGACGGAGGCGTACTCAGATGAAAGGCTAGAGGCTACCAGTGTAGGTGGTAGGAGTTGAGTAAATTTATATCATTGAGTATAAGTTGAAGGTATAGCGAGAGTAGTTATAGTAATAGATATGACTGATTATAAGATAATAGATATAATTAGTGATAGGTTGACATAAGTCAGACAATAAGTATAATAGGATATCGATATATAAGGACATATAATATAGTAGGCCTCAAATATATATCGATTTATGTTGTTCTAATTAAAGAAAATCAAAAAATGATCTCGTCCAAATTCAATATATTGTAAATAATTACATGGAAATCGAGTGTTGTGCAATAACTCCAATAAAGCAAGATCACCGCCCGCCACAGTTGTAAGACGGAGGAAGTCCGCCGATTCGCCAACCGCGCACCTACTGACAATTAACGTTCACTCGGTCGCTTTGAATGGCCCATAACCCCTTTCCCTCACCGGACCAATCCGCTAATAATTTAAGTCAATCCCATTAAAACGCTCCAGTGTCAAATCCCTTCACCCGCGCCGTCCTTTGATTATGTAATTTTAAAGTTAATGCCCTTATAAACAAAAGTCCCAGCACTAATTCTTGCTATAATTTCGTGCTACTTTGTCCGGCGCCTGTTAATTCTGCATATAGTAATTCGATTAAATTGCGTGATAATACATTAACGTGTTTTATCAGAGAATAGAGTGCACAAATGATAAGGATATAACTAACGTCCCTTAGGAAGAACACTCCACAATCACTTCCCGTTTGCCAATAATTAAGGTTTTATTGTAATTAGAAAATCAATCCCTGATTTGAAGCCTGTGTCATGAATTATGAGAGGTCAAAATTTTCACTATTGTTTTGCGAAAATGTAACAAAATTAAACAAAATATATTAACTGTGCGATGAGTGTGGCGTTAGTGTGAAGTGAATGTGCGTCCCAGGATTTCGTTCTTCTCCTCAATGTTGCTCAAAATGTCTGTGTGCTGCAAGAACAAGGGTGAAAAATTCCATAGTCTCTATCCTTTTACTCAAACAGAAAGTTTTACGCAATTATTCTGTTAAATGCAAAGTGTAACTACGATATTAAACTTTGTCAAGAAATAACTAAAAGCCAGAGGCTCTGCGTGCCCTGCCAGATCCCACAGTAAAATATTCCAATACAAGCAGCAGATACTAATAAAAATTATTAAATTACTTTTCATATTGGTAAGGGGGATGAAAGGAGTAATATCATAGTTGATTATTAATTATTGAATCTAAATGTGTTCAGGTTTTCCAAATCCTAGAAGATAATTGTTCAAATTGCTACCCAAATCTGCGCCAATTTATTGTAACATCGCTGCCCGTACGATGTGCTGAAAAGATCCTCGTATAGATTTGAAAATTGGTTAGCAATGAAACAGTGTAATTTGAGCGGCATTTGTCTTTTAAGAGTGGGCTTTAATTGGTCCCGTCTCTCAATTGACCCCCAAATGCATCGTGTTTAATTCCATCATAGTTTCAATAACAATTGAATTGCAAATTACAGAATGTTATTTTAAACTTGTTGAAACACGCCTTTTAAATCTACGTCATTTAAAGACCTTGCATACGTAATTTAAATAAAAGCAGTAGTCACTACCTCCCCCTAACCTCTTTAACGGATCTTCCTTTCGGCCTCCCCTTCTGACATTAATTCCTTATTTCTATTGATGTATCACTTATTACTAGAGTGCCTGGGTTATATCGTCGATGTGTGTAAAGATCATCAATTGACGAGTATGCGTCGTCGCAGTTAAAGGGTTATGTCTTCCACACACAGGTTTTTGCGTTTCCTGATCAACATGCACCATTTCCGACGGCGGTGGTCAACGAGAACTTCGAGACTTTCAACTAGATTATTACAAGAGCGAATCTTCATCGTGAATGTACATAAATTCTAATGTTGCTATAATGCCTTTGTAGTAAATCTTAGCATAATGACACACAAAGACCAGGGTAGATACTTGAATAAGGATAATTAGTGCTAGATCAAACGTAAATTGGCTTAAATTATCCACTTAAGTAATGGATCTCTGATCCAGTGACATTTCCTTTTCAGACTATTAGTGGGAAAAGACTGTATCTATAATAATATATAAAGATCAATATACTCTTTATTTATGCTAAGTATACAAAGTTTCCTTTTTTTTCTTTTTGTTTATTCTGCTTAATTGTGTATATTATATGAGACTGGACAATAAGCTAGAGATTTTTTTTTTCTTTGCCAAACTTTATTTCAGTAAAGTAGTTCCCACCAACACATTCTCCGCCTTTCAGCTAAAATTTTTAATAATTGGTGTCTCTGGCCTGTCTCCGCCATAGATAGATATGTAACTCCTTGTATACTCATATTCTGGTAACTATAAATCAACTTTGATTCAAGAGCTTTCTGTATAAATGGGAATTATATAATTAACGTCATTAGATTAAATTTTACAATACAATTATAGCTATATATAGTGAGTTGCAAAGAGTTTAAACTGTAATAAACATGATTGTAAATGTTTTGAATTAAATATAAATTAAGGTCTTTAAATTGCCTCTTCTAAAATCTTGCGAATTTCAAATACTCATAGTTTATCATGTCCGTGATAAACCCATGAAATTTGGAGTTATTGGACGTAACACTTTTTTCAATTTAGATCGTTAAATTGTAATAATGGTTGAGAACTTAATCCAATCTAAAAAAACGGTCCAAGAATGAGGAAAATTAACTAGAATTAGCATATCATGGAACCTCAGTAACTGCATTTTTGATTTTGGTAAGCTCACTGTCAAACTTTAACAATTAATTTAAATTTATATTACCTAATATTAAAAATATTGAGAAAAACTCATTAATACAATCATACATTATTTATAAAATTCTTCCTGAACCTGAATATTTGAAATCCAATCAAACTAATTGTTTTTTTTTCACATGTATTCGTTGGCTCGAATAAAAATATTACCTAATAAAAAAATTAATTCACTCATATCCCCTTGAAAGAAAGATGGTGA
Organism: Trachelipus rathkii; assembly: GCA_015478945.1. Lineage (NCBI taxonomy): Eukaryota > Metazoa > Arthropoda > Malacostraca > Isopoda > Trachelipodidae > Trachelipus > Trachelipus rathkii. The sequence continues at coordinate 9,244 of JABUQX010047007.1, forward strand.
ATGAACACTAAAGAAAAACCAGCTAATGAGAAATTGAAAGCTCTTAATCGATGTATACAGTAATCGTGATTATATGTAATAGATTATGGATTCGCATAATCGTTAGTGGTTGGCAATTAATATATGAAAATGATCAAGTTAAGCCGAATTATTCTTAGGGGGGTAGTGTAATTTCTGGTATCACATTTATAATAGAAATCACGGATTAGATTTTTCACCATTTGAGAAGTTAATTCCAAATAATAAGATAATAGAAGATTAGCGCTTTTGTATTAATCCAACTAATATATAATAATAATAATAATATAAAAATAAAATAAATAAATAAATAATAATTAAATCAATAATAATTTATCATGAATATTATAGCGAAAATAATTAATAATGAAATATTATAAATAATAATTAACCAATAATAATAATAATAATAATAATAATAAGAAATTAAAATCAGTTAACTTAATTAAACTAAAATAATAATAATATAGGTGAATGAATGATAAGAAATATATGGGTTAAATTTAAATAGTAATATAAAGTTAAGATGTTCATATCTAAATATTAACCAAGAATATTATTAATGCAAGTAATTTAAGATCAAATATGAACTAGATTACTTGATGAGTAATCATTTTTGTGTAAAATAGTTAATAATTACAATAGAAACCAGATTGAAGCCGATAAATCGGTAAAATACGGTTTACTATGATATATAACCATGAATATGTTTTTCACACTTGACTGCTAAGTAATTCTTAAGAGGCGGAAACTCACACCAGCTGGTATTTGAATAATAAGGAAGTATAAAGTTAATTTTAATATTATAATTGAACGTGAAACGCGAGCATCAAAATTTCCTCGGTAACGATTAACTTTATATTTTTATAACAATCTTCAATAAACTGTATAAATAATTTTGCAGAATATTAAATCATTTTAAACTTACTAATATTAATAAAAACAAAATTAGAATTATTTTTTTAATATGAAATATTCGTAAACAGTCTAGATAATGCGTTGGACAAGGTTACGTTGAAATTCAGAGTGTAAGCTGTTGAACGGATTAGTGTGAATCGTCAGTACAGAGCGACGGCCTCAATACCATATTTTGGCTCTGACCCGACCGTATAATCGGTGCACAAGTATACAGGATGATAATACAAACACCGTCGACACCGATATACAGCCTTTGAATATTTAATATTAACAGTTGGGAATTGAATGGTTTGCTTAAGTATTAACATAATTATTTATGTAGTGTATATTCATAATTAAGCTTAGTATCCATTAATTATGTTGAATATTAGAACAGAACCCAGTGCGAGTAGGGGTATTTTTGAAAATGCAAGTTTGTTAAGGAATAAATTTTTATGGCTTGATCCTTTAAAGATTAATATATTTCTAGCACATTGCAATCGAAAAAGCGAGCAAGTTACAAATCTGTGTTTAAGAAAGGTTTGATTTTAGATGGGAGAATAGACAGATCATTATCGAGATCAATAATGAAGAATACCATGTATGGAATTCAAATACTTCATTTACTAATTAATTGAAGGATATTTGTAATGTTTAAATTGCAAAGTTTATAATAGTATTATAGATATAGTATATATTAATATTAGAATTGAGTGTAAATATAAAGTAGGTTACAATATACACTAATAAGGGGTAGGTATATACTAGTATATATGATAACTTAATAAACTAGGAGTATACCTATATCATATATGATAGGCCTTACTTAAAACCTGAGATGACGGTACATAAAAAACATATGTGCGCGACCACAAAATCGCCGGACCCCAAACACAAGCGCGTGGGAACACCCAATGCTACGCGCGTCATCACGCGGTGCTTAAATCTAAAACACGATCCGAAATAGTACAAGAGTGGAGGAAACAAAGAACTTGCCGAAACACCTAGCATCGCAGAAAATATGATACTAAATGCGAAAATTTTCGTTTAAAGGGGCCTCGGAGCCGACGGTATGGAACAAGGAGGCCAATAGAGGCAGAGGACCGAGAGACTCCTGACACTAAATCTCCATCTTTGCGTTGTTTAATCTCGAAATGGATATTCATCCATTGAGATAAATAAAAACTGATTTTAAGGCCAACTCTGACGCTTCTAATAATATTACCTTGAAAATAATCGCAAAATAATAATAAATCGATATACATGCGAACTACGTTCGATATTAATAGATCGGTAAGAATTATAACAATCCTTTTTAAAAGGACAAGAATCATAAAGAATATATATAATATAATGAAATTCATAAAATATTATATATAGAATTATATAGTAGGTAGTACTATAGTAATAATATATATATAAATATCACTATAGTATAAGTAGATACGTATAGGAATAATACCTATAGAGCTAATAAATAATATAAGATATACCTCTCTATAGATATAGAAATATAGATATATATTATGATAGATTATATTATATAATAGATAATATTATAGAGATATATATATAATAAAATACAAGCGTAGTGTTAATATGGTAGAATGGATAATTTAACCCTTTGGAAAGGGCTAACCAGCCTGGAGTTGTCAATTTCCACAGAAAATTTGTATAACATTGACTATTAAGATATAGATATATATCAGTACTATATACTACGTACCTATCATGGAGGTCTAGTCTCGCTATTACTGCGCCCTAGCGCGGGCATAGTAGTAAGAGATATATATATATATCATACTATAGTATAAGATATAATGAATATAGTAGTATATATAGATATAACTATAATATATATATATAATATAGATATATTATATTATTTCATATGATAAAGAATAAATTATATAAGATGAATATAATTCAATAAACCACAAATTTAATATTGTAAGGTAATAAATATTATACAATATATATGCTTTACTGTAATGTCGTCCTGACTGCCAAGAAGCAAAAGTTTTTCATCGATTCCAAAATTGTTTGATTTAATTTCGAATTTGATTAGGGAATTTCGGAGGTATGTTTAAAAGAGGTCAAAGTATAATTATATAGTAATATATATATATAATACTAGAGTACATAGAAAGTACGGTGTGAGGAGTTAAAATAAATATTGTAGTGATATAGATATGAATATATATTCTTTATTATACATTGTCTTCCTACTAGTTATGGTATTCATATAGTAAGAATAGTTGAATATATAATAGTAATATATATAAGCAGATCTAGTATTATAGGCACTTTTCCTTTAAGAGGATGTTACATAAAAATGTTGAAACATCATAGCACTCGAAATATCGCTGAGACACCTAAGAAATCGTCTATCCATGTACACTGTGACACGTGGTAATCTGTAAACCCAATAAAATGAAGAGCAAAAAGTAAGCCAACATGTTGCTTTATTTAATATCAAATTAATTTGTAAAATTATAATATTGAATTAATTAAATTGTTTTCATTATTTAATTTTTTGATATTTATGAAATTGTATTAAAGGGGTGCTCGACACCGTACCTGGAACGTGGCACAGAACGGAGACAGGGATGGAACGAAAGTCCCCTCATCCGATACGATGCCCGCTGTGAGGCCGAGGAGGTTAAACCCTGATCTCTTTGACATCTGGCGAAATAATTAATCTTGGAGGTATTCCATTTATTTTAAAAAAATAAAAAAAAACTTTATTGGCAACCTTGCTTCGCCTCTATATAAGAAGAAAGAAATTCGAATAAAAAAAATCGATTACATCGCTCGTTCGAAATATATCGGTTAACTACCTCCTTTTAAACGCGAAAAGATTATCCTATATTAATATATATATAATAATATTAGAGATATAGTATTATATATATAATATAGTACTATATAATAGTAGTGAAATAAATTAATATATAATGAGATATATATATGTATATATAAATATTAGTAGATATAATATAAATATATATATATAGAGAGATAGTAGAGATATGATAAGTAGATATAATAAAGTACACTTAATACGTAAAATGATAACATTGTTTTTTCCCCGTCTTGTAATTTCATTGAAAAAAAGTTCCCATTGTAATTCAGGTTGGGCGGAATATTCTGGCAATATTGATGCGCTCCAAAGTAGAGAGGAGAAATTGCTCTTTTTTCCTTCCCTTGCCGATGCGGAATTTTCATAATTTACCTGCGAAATAAAATTCAATTTGTATGAAGCGGTTTATTATGTGAAGTTGAATATCAATGATATAAGAATTATTTGATAAAAATATTATAATTTATAAGGGTTTTATGTTAATGCAGTAGAGGAGAACAGAGGAAGAAAGCCCAACCCAAAGTGTAGGAGCGTCCGCGGTGAGGACCCCGGCCAACCGGCGAAGAACGCAAGGGACGCGGAGTTTATTAATAGAATATATTAAGTTATGTTAGGTTAACTTAGGTTAGCAGCAAAAGTATGGTTGCGTTAGATTAAAATTAGGTTAGATTAGGTTAGATGTGGATTATGGCTTTAGGTCTTATGTGAAGGCTTAAACGGTTAGCGGTAGTGGAAATGAACTAGCACATACACGTGGAAATCGCCAATGGAAGGTGCGATCAGAGTTGAAGGATAGGAACTTCGTCTACAGGATATGTCGTAGGACATCGGTGTTCTTATCCTAGGAAATGCAACACGATTGTTATGCGATTGTCACTTAATGAAGCGGATACCACGATGAACTAAGTAGGAAGCATTAAAAATATTTTTGGTTCTTATTCAAATATACAAATACTGGCTCTCAGAACGTTATAACTATTGTTAGTTAACAGAAAAAGTGGGTGGTGGCCCCTTTTTCCTTATACTTATTTTTCTGCTTTCCTACCAGCGGAATGAGTAGATTTTACTATTAATTCTTTACGATTAGATAATGAAGAAAATTCAACATTTTTGTAGAGAGTTATAACTCGAGTTTTTTTTGGATTTTTCTTCAGATCTGACTATCATAGCGAACTTAGAAGTGTAAACAACTTTATTTTTAAGTCCGATAAGACTAATATATATTTGAAGTGATTGGAATGACCAAGCGGATCAAATCTATAATGTACATATCAAAATACGAGACAGGAATAATCAGGGCCGTGATGGTCGATGTCAGTGCAATAGATGAGAACAGCAAACACATTAAAGAGTAGTGAGTACTAGCCGGACACTTGAGCGGGAGTGGACAGAATAGACGTACCAAGATGCAATAATCTTGGTCTAGAAAATGTTGTAAAACAGCTACTATAAAAGCAATAAGCTTCATCGACGGAAGTGAGCACTACAGTAATATACAGATAAAGCCTGGTCTGCTGAGAAACGGTACTAGATAGTAGTTACTGAGTAGATAGTGGTAATATAGTGAATAATAAGTTAATACAGCCAATATGTACCATAAATATAAGTCATACTTATAGGAATAATAATATCATATACTATATAACTATATATAATAGTAATAAATATAGATATTATATATAGTATAATATAATATATATATATATATATAGATATATATATATAATATTTATCGTGTTTATGAAATTTAAATTTTGAAATGGTGAATGAAGCTCTTAAGACTAAAGATAATGATTCTTGATCATTATATTGATGATAGAAATATTGGATAAATGTTACGAATCAGAAATAAACAGAAAAACCTGTTGAAAACATGATCCTTTAGTTGACAAAATAGTTGCGGGGCGGTAGGAGGAACAGGTGGGTGTTGGCTCAACGGTGGCAGGCCCGCTCGTCCATTTTGTAAGGTCGACCCAGCAAACCCGTGGCAGATTCCATAAGGTCAATTCAGTCCGGAACCCTTTTCGTAATTGGGAAAAATTAAAATATGATTTTTTTCAAAAATATTAGTATATCATATATAGATATATAATATATATATATGATATAATTATATATATAGTATATATATATACTATTAGTAGATATATATATATAGATATAAGTGTATATATATATAATAATATATATATACTATATATATAATAACCATGACCATCGTATGTAACCACTGAAGTGAAGTTCCAGGTATGGTCTGTTTGAACTGTGTGCCTTAATCCATGACGAGAATTAGGTAAGGAACTGGCAGGGGACATAACTCACGACTTAAGCAAGAAGTTGACCCACTCTCAGTATCATTTTGCAAGCGCAACGCAAAGCTTGTGCCTTTTCTTCGTTGTTGTTCTATGTCTAATGGCCCCATTCTCGAACCCAATCGAGTTGGCTCGCAACAGATACGTGACGTGTTAACTACTAAACGGTTATGAGTATCTCAAGAGGCTTTTGTGCTTGTCGAGAGTCCGATAGTTCATCCAGAATTTTTTTAATTGCCCCCGTGCAGCCGCACGCTTCTGTTGTACACCAAAACGTTAGAGCGTTTGTTGGTTCTAAGAGTTGGCGCTGCCTTTCCTTCCGTTGAACCGCCGCCCCTGGCTTGGTTGAGTCATTCTGTTGTTGGCTGTGCAGACCGTTAAATTAGGTTCAATGATTGGAAATAAATCCATTGACATTCTGCCACCCAACGGTAAAAAAGCTCAACACTAAATCCTACTGCTGATCTGCCCATTAATCCATTGGCGGTTGCATTTCTCACAAACCTAGTGTTTCTGTGGGTAAATGACCTCTCTAGGTAGGAACACGAATTCCGTCGAGAGACTTTGCAATGAGCATTCTAAAGTGCATCGCGTGCAAAAAATTTGCTTGCATTTTCTCGAGTCCCCGGGCTACCAGAAATATCAGTCCCCTAATTCCAGACACATCTTCAAGCCGGATGGAATTACTTAGTACACAGTCTCAGGCCCCAGTGGGAAACACCTGTTTATTAAGCATAAGCGTCTATATCATTTATAATTAACATTCCACCACTCAATTCGAGCGTGTCCCTATAAATCCATAAAGGGGGTGACAAAGTAATAAATTAAATTAGCAGAGAAACAAAACCTACAAACAGGTTTTTTCATTAACCAAAGCAAATCGATGAAATGATGACTTCAACCTTGCCTATTGCTACACATGTCATAGATAATAGTGATGAGGCAACTTGAAAAAATCGCCCATTAAATCGTAAGCCCAAAAATGCAGAATGAAACTTAGAATTTTCTAAAGCAATAAATTGCCTGCAATGACAAGTTGGCGCTCTCAGCAGAAAACAAGGCTAGTTTCCAACACGCATTAAGGAGCCAAAAAACCACGAATTCAACCACCTTCCCCCGAGATAAAACACACCGAAGAGTTAGGATCATTGAGTATACAGACACATTACCTTCGATAAATTTCAGTTAATATGTGCAGGCCTATTTCATTTATCACAAGCTCTTTAAATAATATCCGCGTTGTTATTCAAAGCACTATTTTGACACACAGTGTCACACAATCCACTAATACAATTATTTACTTAATATACTTCTGAACCAGTTTTGAAGACAAGGGTTTGTTTGTACCAATACGCATGCCTGATGAAAGCAAAACAGGGCGTAAAACAATGATATGTTGTGCTCGGATATAGATCGCCTAGTTCACCAACTCAGCCAGAAACCAGAGTTCCTCCCACCATTGCAGTCAGGAAGCTCGTCCGAACAAACTGCTAGAAACCATAATAGCACGAAGATCGTTGTCTCTGAAGAAGTCATCCATACAAGCTTCTTCAAGTTCGGCGTGCATTACTATGCTTAGTAGAGGCGTACAAATAAAAAAAATCTCGCGAACTATAGACTCCTAATAATGTATCAACGTCTCAATCTTTCAAATATTACAGCACACGACGGATAAACAAAACAAACGTGAGCGATAGCTATAAGATTTACAGCAAAATCAATTCTATAAAATAAAACTGAAATTGCTGGATCGCCGTTAACAATCGGGGTGGCGTGCTCACGGACTGTGGTCGACCGTCGGAGAGGGATAGTCGAGTTTAGGCGGGCTCCTAGACCGTAGGATGTCCAAATATGCACCCCACTGTGACTCAAGAATATCACCGAACTCATGTCATATCTATCTCTTCTGCCCTGAAATTCGCGTGTACTTCATCTTATGAAAGGAGTGAATTTTGGATAACCTTATTTAAATACAGTCAAGCTTGGGTTTCCCCGAAGCAAAATATTCGCCTATCATACAACGTGCACCGAGCTGAACAGTTTTACGGTGAGTTTTAATTACACCAGATGGTGTGTGGTTTGCCGGCGTCGTGCTTTGGCGATCACCCGGGGTATGCAACTTAATGCGTAAACGATGCACGTGTAAGAGAGCGAAGTTGGGTTGCGTGCAATGGGTGCAGATTAGGATCCTAGAACAGGGCAGGCGTAGCGCTTGTTCATCGAATCTAGCGGCCCTCTTCGCACTTTAAATTCCAGGTGAGCGTTGTGTTCTGGTGGTACTTCTGCATGCCCTGCGCATGCAGCATGATAGAAAAGTGCTGCCTTTATACTTGCCGGTGCCAAACAGAGAAAGAACATCAAGCCTCACAGTGCGAAATCATAGCATTTGAGGATGCTGGACTCCCATCTCGTTCCGTTATACATATGAATCTCATATTGCTACTGTATGATGAGCCCCAGATAGCTCAACCCAGCGGGACAAGGGACCGAAGGCCCCCCCCCCCCGGGACGGACGACGAGAGACCTCGACTCCGTCATGTGGACCTGTACGATGGCATCGTGCGTAGCTAAAGAAAAACAGGTTAAGCGTGGAAGAAGAAAACACGAGGGCTGTCGGGTAGGAAGAAGGGAGGACCGGCTCAGTAGAGGCAGGCCAAGTCCGCGTGGGGCGGGCGCAGACGGGTATGACCTGACCACTTTCTAAGGAATATTTCCTTGTCCTTCTCCCCGCACATAGTAACCATGAAGGCTCACTGCGGATCAGATCATTTTTGGGAAAGAGACTATAACAAGTTGACACAAGCATTCATGTCTCAGCGTAGGCAGATAACACGGCCAAGTGCATAACTGAGAGCTATGAATTCGCGTGATTAGCAATGTGGCAGCCAATGATGTACGATGGATATTTTACACTTCATTGTGATCGTTCCAATTCCCAAGATATGGAAGGAGTCAAAACAAATAGGAAAACTAAATTATAATTTTAATCCACATCCTTTATGCATTATACCTTATTATACATTCTAAATTTTTATATATATATATTTTACATTTTTAATTATTCACTTAAACAATAAAAGAAAAAAAAATATTATCCGCAAAAAGAAAAATGATAATTTAAAAAAATTAACATTATTAGCCATATTTCAAATATACATGCAACAATTTTTGATGCCAATTTGACAAGCTGACCAATTAATTGAAGGGTGAAACAAGTAAAGGAATTATGATAAGTAGCATATTTTCAATTCCTTAATAAAACATGTATATAATAATGTATAAATTTCTCTATAAATATATATAGTAGGAATAGAGTACTAAGTAGATATATATATATATATATATAAAACTGATATGATAGATGTATAACTTAGTAGAGTATATAATATATATATATAGATATTAGTAGTAGGTAGAAGGAATAAATAAGTAGTATGGTATATATAGGGTATATGATTATAGAGTACAATACGATAATAATATAAATATATAGAATATATAACATTGATGATAGATAATAATATTATATTATATATATATATATATATATAGATTAATATATATAATGATATATATAGAATAATATTATATATATTAGTTATATATAGTAGTTAAGTAAATTATATATATATTATATGATAAATATATATATATTATATAATAGTAAGTATATATAGATATATAACTATAATATATAAGATAAGATATATAGTAATAAATATATATTATATATAATACATATATATATATAATACTATATTAGATATATATAATATTATACTATATTACTGTATAGATACGATATGAAAACTACTCGTTATTATATAAGTAAAATAATAGAACATCACTATAATATATATATATACTTAGAAGTGATTAAAACCGCTTTGTTGCTCATTAGGGTAAGGAAATCATATTATTTATATATTAAAACACATATATATCTTCAATTTAAAAAACATATACCATTTGCTACATTCGTCCATTGTTGTATCATGACCTCTTCGAGCCCTATTTTGAAACCCCAATTATTATAAGTTATATACCAATATATTGCTGTGTAATATATATATATATATATATATATATATATATATATATGTATATATTAATATATATATAATTATATAATATATAATATAAGACCTATACTAATAATATATATATAAGAAATGTATAAATCATTATTATATATACATTAGTAATTATATATTATAATAGTATATCATATATTATATGATATAATAAATTAAGATTATATATATATATATATATATTAATATATATATATATAATATATATATATATGAATATATATTATATTAATAGATATATACTATATTAATATATATATATATATATAATATATATAATATATATTATAAATATAGTATATATATATCATGATATATATATATATCATTATAATGATATCAATAAATATAATATAAAAATATATATATAATATATATATATTATATATTAAATATATATATTATATATAATAGAATATATATATATACTATATATATATTTAATATATAATTATATATGTATATTATAATAATAAGATATATATATATTATATATTAATATATATTATAATATTATATATATATATATAAATATAAATAATCTATAAATAATTTATAAATATATATTATATATATAGTATAGTATAATATACTATATATGATATAATATATATATTATATATATATAATATATATATATACACCAGCTATATTATATATATATATATATAATTATATATATATATATATATATACTAATATATATATAGACTATATATATATATATAATATATATCATACTATATATTATATATATATATATATATTATATATTATATTATATAATATATTATATATATATATATATATATATATATAATATAGGATATGTATATATGTATGTAATATATATATATATATAGTATACACTATATTCTAAATTATAATATATATATATATATATACTACTATATATAATATATATAATATATATATATATATATATATATATATATATATATATATATATATTTTTATATATGGTGAAGTTACATAATAAACAAAGAAAATCTATAGACTTTTCAAAGAACTTTATTTAGATTAAAAGTTTCATAAATATATGTTCAACCTAAAAATCATCGTGTATTTTTTTATTTTTTTTTTATTTTTTTTTTTTGCCTTTATTCATCGGAAATATTTAGAATAGAAAGTTTTTTTTATTTTCCCCATTTACGGAGCTCGAGCCGACGGGGGACAGAGGGGGGGAAGAAGTACCCCCGCTGTCCTCCGGGAGGCCGAGAGAACCCGACTCCTGCCATCTATCTTTGCGGTTTACCCTAAGGTATTCCTTTATTTAAAAAAAGAATAGTTTTAATTCCCTTTACACTATGGTATTCCTTTAACTAAAGGAATACCATAGGGTAAACAGCAAAGATGGAAGGAGTCGGAGTCTCTCGAACTCCCGTTGGACGACGGGGGGGGAGGGACTTCGTCCCCCTCTGTCCCCCGTCGGTTCGAGCCCCCTATATGGGGAAAATAAAAAAAAAACTTTCTAATCTAAAATATTTTCGATGAATAAAAAAAAAAAAAAAAAAAAAAAAAAAAATACGATTATTTTTATCCGCAAAAAGAAAAAAAGAATTTAAAAAATTAAATTATTTAGCCATATTTTCAAATATACATGGCAACAATTTTTGTGCAATGACAAGTGACCATTAATGAAGGCGTAAAAATTATGATGTAGCATTTTTCTTCCTTATATATATATTATTATATATATATATATATATATAGTATTATATATTATTATACAAATATATAATAGTATATATATATTTAATATTATATATATATATATATATTATATATATATTATATATATATATATAATATATATATATAATAGTATATGTATTTTTTTTTTTTTTTTTTTTTTTTTTGCCTTTATTCATCGGAAATATTTAGATATATTTATTTTTTTTTATTTTCCCCATTTACGGAGCTCGAGCCGACGGGGGACAGAGGCGGGGACGAAGTACCCCCGCGGTCCTCCGGGAGGCCGAGAGAACCCGACTCCTGCCATCTTTGCGCGGTTTACCCTAAGCGTATTCCTTTAATTTCTTAAAAAAAGAATAGTTTAATTCCTGTACACTGATCGCGTATTCTTTAACTCAAAGAGAGATACAAATATAGGCGTAAACAGCAAAGATGGAAGGAGACGGGGTCTCTCGAACTCCCGTTGGACGACGGGGGGGGACTTCGTCCCCCTCTGTCCCCCGTCGGTTCGAGCCCACTAAATGGGGAAAATAAAAAACAACTTTCTAATCTAAATATTTTCGATGAATAATAAATGCAAAAAAAAAAAAAAAAAAAAAAAAAAAAAAAAAAAAACGATTATTTTTAGGTTCAACATTTATTTATGAAACTTTTAATCTAAATAAAGTTCTTTGAAAACTCTATAGATTTTCTTTGTTTATTATGCAACTTCACATCCCATAAAGCACAAATATATTCTGAGAATATTCTTAAAACATCCTCGCGCGAATATTAGTAATGCTCCTGTCACATACTCAAATGTTCCAATTATGTTCTGAGAATGTTACATGAACCTGAAATGTCCGCCTGTTGTATTACCAAGAATGTTTCCTTGGCACCATCCCGCAGCGAATATTTTAAGAACTGTTCTTGGAGATCCGTGATATTATTTATTATGTTCCAGAATGTAGGATATAACCACAACATGGACAAGATTCGTGTCCATTTAACTGCAGACTGAGAATGGTTCCTTGGACATCCCGCCCCGAAGGAATAAGTTGAGAACCTGTGCCTGTCACATTTTCAAAATTTTCCGAATTTGTGTTCTGAGAAGTGTGACAGAATATGGAAATGTCCGTCTATTGTATGTACCTGAAGAATGTTCTTTAGGACATTTCCGGCAGAATATTTGAGAATGTTCTTGGAAGATCCCGTAATATTCTTATGTTTCCAAGAATATGTATAAAGAACACTGTAGATCCGTTCATTTGATTACCTGAGAACATTCCTGTGAACAACCCCACGTGCAATTTAAGAATGTTTCGCTAGCAATACTTCACAACTGTTCAGGAAAATTTTGATATATGGTCCTGCAATTGTGGAATGGTGTTTGACAATTGTACAATCTTCATCAAACGTTCTTCTGAATAGACAACCCTCCGAACAACATAACAACAAACAACAAAAAAAAACACACACCGTACTAGATTAACAATGATAATTATCATTTTTAATCCTAGTACGTTTTTTTTTTTTTTTTTTTTTTTCGCGAGGTTATTCAGAAGAACGTTTGAAAACGATTTGGTAACATATGCCAAACACAGTTCCACAACATTGCAGGGACCATACTATAAAAAATTCCCGTCTGATTACATTGCGAACATATTCCAGAAACATCATAAAATTCAGCGGGATGTGACAGCCAGGAACTGTTTCTCAGGTAGCTTAAATAAAACAGTCTTTCTACACCTGCCATCTTTCGTGTGTTGAAAGCAAGTTATATTCATTAACAGGATCCTTGAACAGCTCTCATCTTCAGCAGCTCAACTTTCTTGGTCCGTGTTCCTCTTTCAAAGTCCGGCAAAGGGATCTCATCCAAAAGAGCATCAACATTGGCATCATTTTGTAGCGGCTTTCTTCTATGAGTAGCTCATTCTATGGGATTACTATTATATATACTTACTATATTAGTCAATATAGGTGTATACATAACTATATATATGATTATATATATTATCTATATATTATATATATAATATATATATATATATATTATCAATATACTATTAATATAATATATATATAGTATATAGTATATATTATATATACATACTCGTTACTGACTATACTATCTAGTAGTGATATATACTATATACATATAATTACTACGTATTATCATATAATATACTAATACTAGTATCGAAAAATCTATACTAATATATAATATAAGTATATATATATACTATATATCTATATATATATAGTATATATAATTAGTTACGTAGTATATACGTATACATATATTAGTATAACCCGTATATAATGAATATATATAGTGATGTCACGAATTGTAAATTTTTTAACCGATCTGCGCGGATGCGGATATTGCCGCTGATATCACTAATGAATATATATACTATACGTTATATATACCTATACTACTATTATTCACCCTATGATATAACTGATATATCATATACTAATCTAGCCCGTTAATTTAAATTACTTAACTACGCGTTATATATATATATATAATATATACGTTAATACTATATTACGAGCAAGAGAGACGAGAGACAGAGCCGAGAGAGGAGGAGATGAGAGAAGCATTTGAAGAGTTTCGTGCAGATACTAACTCACTTATTATATACTATATATATATCGTAATATATATACTTATCTAAAATATCCTTCAGAAGTCATGAGATTTCTTACTATTATAGTTTTGAATTTTTGAAAATATATAACTATATATAGCGTATATTAGTATGATATATACCTAGCTATATCATAACTATAAGTACTTATACAGTAGGGTATAGTATATTACTGGTATCCTCTAATATATATAGTATACTATGATATAATATACTATCAATATAACTATAATTACTATATATCTATAAGTTCTAATATAATTAACGTATATATAGCTCCTACTATATATATATATGATTATACTCAGAGGTGAGGCAGCCTTCCCCGCTCTTTTAGTTCCGCTAAGTTCCGCTCAGTCCGCTCCGAGTGGGACTACCAGGAAAAGGATTGCGACTAGCGGGAGTTGCGGAGTACGTCAGCGAATTTCATCTCAGCGACGACTTATGCCACTGTGCGGATGCATCAAAAACAAGTTTCCGCTCTTCTTGCTCCGCCACCTTGCGTTTTGCAAATAATGAAAGTATAGTATCTACTTATTAAGTGAAGTTCTTATTGTTACTAAATAAAGAAATATTAAATTAATTCTAATTTCTTAAATTTATGACGATCGTCTACTAATTTGTACGTCTAAGACCTTATTGTTTTTTTAATTAAATAGTAAACATTCCCCAAACCAATCGTCGAACGCCTCCTTGAAACGGTCCAGCGGGCACATCCTATATAATTTTTAAAAACCATTTAAATTCTTCAAATCTAATCACTGATCGCGAATTCGGCTTTCTATACCCTTTAAATTAATGTATATATTATACTATAACTAACTAGGCAATATCTATAAATCACATTCTGGTTGTAATACCCCAACATATAATATACGTATATATATATATATTATATATGGATATGATATATATATACTATACGTATAGTAGTATATCATATATATACCACTAGCAAAATTTTATCATTTCAAATCATATGTATTGTACCTCTTAATATATACGTATATATATATACATAACTTATACTAAGCTATTAATTCATATTAAATAATTAATTGATAATATCATATACTACTAATATAATTATTATAAGAGTATATATATATATCTATCGTATATATATATACTCTAATTACATGAATTATCAGCTACTACTATAGTATGATATAATACTATACTATATCATAATATATATTTTGGGTGTTTTCACACAATAGATTGATTAATATATAGTAGTATATATATATGATAAATACTATATATAATATATTATATAGATATGATATATATATAATGACTATAGGATAATATATATGTATGTACTATAATACATATATACTATATATATTAATATAGTATAATATCTAATATATATACTATCATGATGACATAATTATTATGACTATATATGTTAAGCTATAGTGAACTAGTATATATATATATATACCGTTATAAGGTAACTACGATACTATATATATATAGTATACGAGTATATAATATTATATTAATCATTATTATATTCATATCATACAACTCACCGATTACGCTTAGCATTATAGACCTATATATATATTACTACGAATATAATCGACGTTATCTATAGTAGCTACATTACCTATCATTTACGTGCATAGGCAGCCGAAGCTGATACTTTCACGCAATATTTATAGCACTCCGACTCCTGCAGGGCGTTTCTTAGGCTTTCTTATGCGATGCCTACTTAACAAGCTTGAACGAAATCAAGACACTTCTTAGTGGTGTGGACAGCGGTCATTCAAAATATTTCAGCAAGCGAGAGGCAGACATGATTTAGGTGAGGAACCCTGTAAAATTAGGCAAGATGGACTGCGTGGAAGCGAACTAACACCAGCACTCGTCTCTCACAAGGACATCTTTCCCTTTCAGCATTGAGGCAGAATTTGTTGAACTTGTTCATAAGAATATAAAACACCTCGTCCCTAGTTCTGCGCTGTATAGTGCAATGATTTTAGTATTAGGTGCAGGTGATAATCTTGGAGGGCCGCAAAGAGGGTCTTTCCAGCCCTTAACTGCTTTTAACGTTCTTGAGCACGCCTAATCTTTTTGAATACAACGTAAATATGGGATCCACCTTGTCCCTTTGAAGAGAGCAGCTTATGTGCTGTTAAATCTTGAGATTTTGTAAATACTAAATATTCATTCAATTTTTCCAGTAACGCTATTACTATTAGAATAAGATATATGTTTGTAATGCGAGATGCTATCACTATTCAAGTATTCAATATTAAACACATTTGTGAAAGTCGCCCCCACATTATTACTCTTGAACGACGTGCGTGGACGTAGCGGACGTCGACGGCGGACTTGCGCATAGCCGGAGGTTCTATGGGCTGAGATAGTCGGCAGGCGCTAGCGGACTAACGTTATTTTCGAGCGTGCGGTAGGTGGCGCTAGCGGACTACCTCTAAATGAGGCGGTGAGGTGCCCCACCTCGCCTGATATACTTATATACCTATCATATACTATATAGTATATGATATATCACATATACATATCATATATACCTATATTAGTCATAAGTACGTCATATTATATAATAATAATAATATATAATCATAATATATGATTGATAAGATCATTATTAATTATTAAAAAAAAATATCATAGGAAATTGAAATCATATATATATAATATTTATCCATTAAAAAATGAAAATTGGTGGCAACCTCCCTATCTGTGAAATAAATATTAATAATATTCTTAATGGACGAACCAATAATAAAATTAAATAAAAACTAATTCAATATTCCAATTCGTGTTTAGTGTTAAACTTTCTATATCTAATATATATCTATATCTAAAAGTAATTAATTAAAATAATTAAAACAGCCTTTTTTTAACCTACTATTTAAAAGCTTAATTAAAAAAGCAACAAAAGTTTGACCTGAGTGGGATATTGAGACATGAACTGACTAAAGAAAACCGAAATATGTGGTTTATATGTGAGAAAATAGATGCCACGCGATATTCACTAGCGAAAACAAAAAATTTCATGTCCTTCTCTTGAGCATCGCTGCCGGGATGTCAGCACATACATGTCAAATTAGGAACAATAGTAAATTCAAAGTCCCTGTTATGTCGTCGTTGTTTTAACAACGACGGGTATTTTAACCAGTGACTGCATCTCGAGCGTCCCATGAGAGAGGGCTAATTCAATTTTATTTTCATTTATTTTTGACCAGATGGCGTCCAGATGGGGGAGAAGCAGTCTCGCTGCCATAAGACAGTCCCACAATTGCCAGACGTCAACACCATTCGATATAGACGTATTACTTTCGTCAATAATCAATATGCTTAATAATTTAACTTATTTTCTATTAAATCAATTAATAAAATAGTTATCCCTTTTCCCGGCAATAAATATATAATAGTATATTAATATACTGGATATATATATATATATACTTATACCTATATATGATACTATATATATACTAATACTTATATTATATTATATCATTAATATATATATATATGTATATATATATATATAACTAAGTATATACTTGTATACTATATATATATAGATATATATATATATATATATAATATACTATATTATTATATATTACCTAATCTATATATATATATAGTTATATTATATATATATATATATACTAGTACTATTATAATATCAGCTCTATAGTATATATATATGCAGTCAATTGCCAATGGTCAGTTTTCCCAGATACGACTATCAATTCTTATTATGATGTAACACTGACTAACCTTTGATCCACAAACCCTGTTTTCTGAAAAAAACTGATTACCAAGCAATATTCATATAGACAATCGTTCCAGAAATTTTTTCAATAGCAAGGAACGATTCTTTGGTAATTTGCTATATCGACACTTTTCTGAGCACATTCTACAACCAACCCCTATGTGAAGAAGTCCCAAACTGTCCTAGCTGTATTAAAAGTAGGTCTTAATTCTATTCTTCATGAATTCTTTTAAATATATTTCTTAATTATTTTATTAACAATAACATAAAAATGATTTTTTTCTTCTGTGATATACTATATAATATAATATTATATATAATACTTATAGCTATATATATATAGTACGTATATATATATATGATATATATATATTATGATATCATATATATATATATATATATATAGTATATACTAGCAATAAATGAAAAATTGGAGCAAAATGACTATAGATATTTTTTTGTTTTTACAGCTTAATCCACCCCACCGCCTCACGGGCAAAGCCCTTTCAAGGAGGGAAGAGCGACATGCGTGTTACACAACCAAAATTTCAACAACAGCAATTCACGCAGATTGAGCGCCAGACGGCGGCGCTTTAAAAGTGAGGGAGCATTTAAAAGCTTGATGTAGGAAAACAGAAGTGGAAAAGAGAATTCGCACAGAACAGAGCCTGATTGACCGGCTGGCAGAATAGAAGGGAGGCACCTGCACCGACGAACTTAGGTCTGGATTTGCTAACATCAAACACAAAAACCTCATGTTGCCGAACAACAGACCCCTTGTTGCAGCCTGCCCGACGCGCGCCCGTCTTAAAAGTACGGCGGCTACGCGACGGTGCGAAAGCTCCTCGAGACCTGTGTGTTACCGCAATAGCCAACGAGCGGACCTATAGAACAAGAGATAAATTTCACCAAGTTGCGACGACCCAACCCGGAAAGTTCTATCCATCCAGCGAGAAGGGAATATCGGAAAGATTACAGAAAACAGCACGATCCGGCATTGCTAGAAGGTAAAGAAGGAGCGAGATTGAAACTGAGCCTTGTGGAAGAGCATGACAGGGTCGAGCCGCGTCATCGGCGTACTCGAGTGGATAGAGTTAATGGGCAGACGAAGAAGACATCATTAGATGAAAGAGCAGGACATAAAGTAAGGGAGATTAAGACAGAACCCTGAGGAAACACCACATATTGAAGAAAACGGAGAAGAAGTCGCCCCCATGCAACAACAGCCGATATTTGAGCGGATTTGAAAGAAAAACTAGACATAGAGTAGCAATACGAGAAGCGAGAAATTCCAAAGGAGGGCCAGAGCTTTGGAGAGCAGTGACTTTCGTGCCATACCCGCGTTCAAATGCTTGGGATATGTTCAAGCGCCACCACGCAAGTCTCCCCGTAATTCCCTGAGGTGGAAAACCATAAATCTTGGTACGATAGGAAAGTATTCATCACGCCAGTAGACCTCGAAGCACCGAGAAAGCCGTACTGGCGATCGGAAAGAAGCGCGAATGAGATTCCCAGATGCGTCTAAGAAGTGAGATTTGAGAAGGGCTTCAAAGATCTTAGATAGAATACAGGTTAGAGCTATAGCGCGATATAGTTAGAAGCATCAGAGCGGCTTCGCTTTTTAGGAATAGTTGGACATATGCGCGCTCCAACACTGAGGCGAAAGTTGCTTAGTTAATTGAGGCCATAGCAGAATATAGTTGAGACGAGAGGAGGCCAGCCACGGAACACCCACACTCCTTCAAGGATTCGGGAGGCTAATGCCACCAGGGCGCCACCCGCCTTCCGATAAACGTTCATAGATTTCAGTGGGAAGCCCATGCAACCCGTACATCAAATGAGTAATCTGCAGGGCAAAGCATTAGGCACACCTGGAGAACAGACAGGAGGAGGGCAAGAGGCGATATGCCGAGAATCGTACGAGTCAGGTTCGGAGTTAGAGAGAAAAATAGTCGACGGCCACAGATATGCCTTGTCAGTTGGAGAGTTCACGCATCAGCAACAGAACCATGCAGATCGAACAAAGAGGAGGACGAAGGTAAGGATTTATCAGAAGTTAGCTGGAGTGTTATTTTGGCAAGAGGCCAGAAAGATTTCATCGAGTTAGCGAGAAACTAAGGGAGGAGGTATAGCGCACTTTCGATTAATGAAAGTCCGTTTAGCTCGTCGAAGAGTATCCCTGCAACGATTTCGTAGGCTGAATGAAAGGATTAGCGAGGATGATAGCGAGAAGCGAAGAATTTTTTCCAGCCCCCGATTACGCAATTGTCTCTAGCCTGAATGGCCAGGGAGCAAGAAACTACGATCGAACCATGGATTATTGACAGAAAAAAAAAGATTTAGTTGAAGAAGAATTGAACCTGCTCATCCCACCTGCAACAAATATGGATTACAGCATCCACCCCTTCGAATCGATAGACAGAAGCCGACAGGCCGAACATGCACCAAGAGGCACAAAGGCAGTCATTCCAATTTATAGTTAGCGTAGAAGCACCGCAAAGCCCCCCAATCGGCGCGATAAGCTGGAAGTGCCAGAAAGAACGCGCACAAGGGCAGGATGGAGCTGTTGGAGAGATAAAGTATTATTAAAATTAAGAGACTATAAGGTTGTGGTCAGATTTACCAAATAGGAGCGAAGGTGGAAGGTGGTCTATTTATAGAGAGAAGGACTAGTGGGTGCAAACATAAGGTCAAAGTGTGCTTCAAGAAGTTGGTTAGGACGATTCGCGGAATGTGTGCTTGGTTCTTTAATTAAGTTGCTACCCACGATCGGTGAGACATGCTGAATGATTCGGCCTCCTCCCCACCATAATCAGTATGAGATGATCCCAACCATTCAGTGTTGTCCGTACATTGAAATCCCCCTAGATATGAGACCTCAGCTATTTGGATGAGACAGATATAAACAGGTCTCGTGAGAGTAGTGACAGGATATCAAAAAAGGCGTGTGGAAAATCATTGTTCTGTTAGGAAACAGTAGCCAGAAAGCACAAGATATATTGTGAAGTAGGAAGGAAGAAAAAGAACTTTTAAGCCACAGAAACATCGAAGTTAGGGGATTCGAGATTCACGAGACGTGTTACAGGAGTGGTTAATGTTACATTGGCACATATCCACGCCTTTAGACCGGAAATTATAAGAATAAGTTATAGGTTGGATACGTTAAACGAGTTAGAGGATGAATGCTTAGCCATCTGAGTCTCAGACAAGAGAAAAAGATTAGGGCTAGAGTTAGAGAGAGGTGGTATTTCATGACTGAAGCAGAGTTAGAATTTAAGGCCACGGATATATATATATATATAATATATATATATATATATAACTATATATATATATATATATATATATATACTATATATACTTATACTATATATATTAATATATATACTACTATATACTGAGTATATATTATATTCCTTCTCTATAGCGCCCATATAGTATATATACCCATTAGCTTATACTTAGTATAATATATACTATATAATATTATATACCTATATATATATATATATATTATTACTATATACACGGGTGGTTTCAGGCCGTCAATATATATATATATATATATATTATATGATATATATATATATATACTATATGATTATATTTATTATCATATATATATATATATGGCGTCAATTGCCATGCGTCCAATTGGCAGACTCTAACCAGATAATTTTATAGATTAAACCGCCTCTGACCCTGATCCTACAGGCCCTTATTTGAAGAAGTTATACCAAAAATAATCGTTAAAATGTTTAAAATTTTCAGAATACGTAAAGCAGTTATGTTCCTTTGCGTAGATGGCTTGTTATCCACATTCTGTTAGCACATTTCCACAACCAACCATGAGATATTAAATGTCTCATAAACTGAAAGCGTAAGTATTGAATATTACATATAATGGTATTCTTTATTTTTCATTAATTGATAATATATTTATTAATAATTTATTTAACATTATTATTAATATAAACTATAATGTTTTTTTCTTGGGTAAATAGGGATATTCTTTATTATATATTTTATTTTTTTATTTATTTTTTTTATTTACTTTTATATTATATATATTTTTATTATATATTATTTATATTTATATAAATATATATATATATTATTTTATATTTATTTTAGTATATATTAATATTATTTTTCATTATTATATTTATACATAATTTACTATTATAATATATTATATTATTATTTTTTGTTTATTTATATAGTAATTATATTTTTACATATTATTATACCTATTTATATTCAGTATTATACTACAACGTACCTACTGATTCATATATTATGCTTATATATAGATAGTTAGTATCTATCATTATAGTAGTGACCGATATATATAACCTTATTATATTATATGGTATATATAATATATCCTATAATATAGATTATATATATATCTATCATATATAGATACTATAAAATATATATATGTGAGTATATTTTCACAGTTTATATAATATATATATATATATTATATATTAATTACTTATTATTATATATATTATATATATATATATATTAATATATATATATATATATATAGTATATTATTTATGTATGGTCATTTGCCATTGGATCAATTGTCAGCATCGACTATGATTATAATTAACAAGCTCTGACAACTGTATCCACAAACTCTCTGTTTATTGAGAATTTTTTTTACCAAAAGAATATTCATAGAATTGTTCGACAAACAATAAATTTTCAATACCAAGAAAGTTCTTTGCGTAATTTGCTTAAATATCACATTCTGAGCACATTCCACAAACAACCCTTATGGAATATGCTTTTTTGGTAATATTTTAAGCCATAGTATAAGAATATACAAAATATCCCGGGATGTGTGTAGAATATTTGGAACTAGTATGGAACATGCTCAGCATATCATGTGCTATGTGAGATATATAGTATATATATATATATATATTATATATATATAT
>JABUQX010047007.1:37500-52500 GCA_015478945.1 Trachelipus rathkii
CGTTTTTAGTATAAACAATATAGATTCTCAAGACTTACTTCTTTTTAATAATTTATTAAACAAATTTTCACTTGAGTAATTAATATTGTACCCTTTCATTATCACCGTATTTATTATTATTATTATTATTCTTATCTGGCCCTCTTTTATCAAAAGGTTGTAATGACTGATGTCGTTCTGGGGTTTACCAAATCTATGTAGCGCGAGTAGATGAGTTCATTAATCAATTAAACATAGAATTAAATCCCTCACCTCCTCGGGTACACTAATTAATAAGATGGAAGGTGTATAGAAAAATAGTTGATGTTATTTTCTTTATTAACATTCTTTTTATATTGTTATTTTTCACAGTTCATAATAGATAATTTTTATTTTATATAATAAATAAGGAGTGGGCCACAGACCCTTTAAATATATTTTCGTGAATACTTAAATCCCCATATTATATACAATTTATTTTGGAACAGTTTGCAATGTGGGGCATGTAATATAATGCCATGTTCATTACTAGATCTCTTTCACCGTTCTTTCTAATTTTTATCTTATTATTTTCACTGGTGAATCAACTTAGCGTATCAAATGACACTAAAAAAAAAAAAGTTCTTATTATAAGAACATTAATTATAGTATAACACCTTTAATTTTATTACAAAAATAATGTATTTTGTGTGTCCGGGCGATGCCCGGGACACATCTTATGGCATTGATCTCGTTTGCCTAACTTAACGTCTTCCTCGTTTTGCGTCAATAATGCCGGCCAGGGAAAAGGACTCTTATTGGTTGCACTTAAGATTTTTAAATAATCATTGAACAAAAAGAAATAAAAACAGTTATGTGTGATGTTATAAGATGTAAGTAAATTTTACCGTACATAATAATAGCTTTACAATTACAATACAGATTATAATAGCATTGTTTTATCTCGTACTAGGCTACTAGCCTTAGTACATATATATATTATGACAAAAATGTTACTTGTTGCATGTAATTTTGCAATTATTAATCTACTAAACTTATTTAAACAAAATAGATCAAAGGCAGAATATGACAGGGGTAAAAAACACATTTTAAAATTACGGGCTGGTTAAGGCGGGCCCATAAATATTTTTATAAATCAAATCGGGCTGGTACGGGCGGGTCAAAACTCATTAGAATTGTTCCATAATTTATTTTTAATGAAATGCTTTAATTTTTTACGCATTACTGTGCCTCTTTTCAGATATTGTGTTAGCATTAAGAAAAGTTCTATAATTTAGAAAATTTATTTTTAATGATCTGCTTTAAGGCCTTTCCTTATTACTGTGTCTTTTCTCAGATGTTGAGTAAAAATTTATTATTTTTTATTTCACACGATTTTCTAAATTAGGTTTCATTCACCGGCCAGAAACCAATTTGCTTTGTTGGTTTTCTTATTAACTTTGGAGGTCATATATAATATATATATATATATATATATATATATATATATATATATATATATATATATATATATATATATATATAATAATAATATATTATATATATATTATATATTATATATATATATATATATAGACATTGGCACTTAAATCGTGCATTTATTTGTATTTTTCAAAAGTCCCTAAGTGGGTTTGAACCCTTACCCTTTAGGATGTTAAGCCAAGAGTGTTACCCCTTAACCACGATGGACTAAAAGGAAATCTGCCAGGTTCCACTGAAAGCTTTGCTTCCCAAGAGGAGTGAAGGCATGTCGTTGACATCTAACCTCCAGACAGATCTCCCCGTCCACACTCGGGTCAGAGGTAACACTTGGGTAAATTTTATTCGGGAGTTTTGAAAAATACAAATAAATGCACGATTTAAGTGCCAAATGTCTGTATACCTATTTAGCTCCCGAATAAAATTTACCCAAGTGTTACCTCTGACCCGAGTGTGGACGGGGAGATCTGTCTGGAGGTTAGATGTCAACGACATGCCTTCACTCCTCTTGGGAAGCAAAGCTTTCAGTGGAACCTGGCAGATTTCCTTTTAGTCCATCGTGGTTAAGGGGTAACACTCTTGGCTTAACATCCTAAAGGGTAAGGGTTCAAACCCACTTAGGGACTTTTGAAATATATATATATATATATATATATATATATATATATATAAAATATACATATATAATTTCCTATATATATATATAATATATATATCATATATATATATATATATCTATATATATATATAATATTATAGTATATATATATATATATATATATATATATATATATATATATATATATATATATAATATATAATATATATATATATATATATATATATATTATATATTATATATATTATTTATTATTATGTACAAACACTTTTGTCCCCGCTTGAGCGGGGTAGTGGTGCGTACAGCCTCCCTCATTCACACCTCTCCTCATCTCGCCCTCACCCACCTCCTCCACCCCCCTCTATCCCTCGCCAACACCCTACCCTCTTCCTCCCCCATCCCTCCCTCCTCCATCATCTCCTTTATTCCATCCAATCCACCTCCTTCTTGGTCTCCCCCTCCCTCTCCTTCCTATCCCCTCCGCCTCCCAAACTCTTCTAACCACTCTCTGCTCCTCCATTCTCACTAAATGCCCATACCATCTTAACATTCCCTTCTCCGCTCTTCCCACCAGACCATTCCTCCAATCACACCTCTCCCTCACCACCCTATTCCTAATCCTCTCCCTTCTGCTAACCCCGCAAACCGCTCTCAACCCCTTCATCTCAAATACTTCCAACTTCTTCCTGGACCTAGCATTCAACCCCCACGTTTCACACCCATACAACACCGCTGGTACACACATTTTTTCAAACATACTTATCTTAACTTTCTGTGATAGATCCCCCCTTTCCATATTTCTCTCAGACCCACTCAAAGCTCTCATTCCTTCACCTATTCTATGTTCTATCTTCCTCCTTCATCCCCCCCCCTTACTCAACTCCATCCCCTAAATATCTAAAAATCTTTACCTTCTTCCAATACTACCCCCCCTACTCTAACCTTACCCCCTCCCCTCCTCACTTTCCTCCTCCTCAAACACTACCACTTTACTCTTACCTGGATTTATTCTTAAGCCCCTTGTCCACACACTCTTCCTCAAACTCCCTCACAAATACCTCCAGCCCTCCGCGTTTCTCGCCACTAGGGCGATCATCCGCAAACCAGATCATTGTTCACTTCCCTTCTATCAATCCCATTCATCAATTCCACCCACCCCCCCTCCCTCACCATTCCTCTGCAAACACTCTCCATAAACAAATTTGAATAGCCACGGCGACATTACACACCCCCCTGCCTCAATCCACACACCGTCCCAACATCTCACTCTCCCCTCCTAAAACTCTCACACACATTCTACTATTCTATAAAAAGCCCTAATACCTTTCCCTAATTTACCCCCCACTCCATTTTCCTCCACACCCTCCACATTTCACCCCTATTCACTCTATCATATGCTTTCTCTAAATCTAAAAAACACCCATACACTTTCCCTTTCCTCTCTATACTTTTCTCCACAAGCATCTTTAGTGTAAACACTTGGTCCACACACCCTCTTCCCTCCCTAAATCCTCCTTGTTCTTCCCCCATTCTCCCCTCCGTTAAACCTCTTACTCTCTCAATCAGTATTCTTCCGTACACTTTCCCTACCACACTTAAAAAACATATACCTCTATAATTCCCACATTCCATCCTATTCCCTTTCCCCTTATACAGGGGAACCAAACAACCATCCTCCCAAATCCTGTGGTACCACACCACTCCTCCAACATATGTTATATAACCTATGCAGCCATTCCTCCACCCCTATACCTCCCTTCTGCAACATTTCCATTCTCACACCATCCAGACCTGCGGACTTCCCTTTTTTCCCTTTATTCAAGGCCCTAATAATTTCCTCCATTTGTATTTCATCCTCCCCCTCCCTCCCCACTTCATTTCCCATCCTCACCTCTTGCATATCTTCCTCCCCTACCCCCCCCCCTTCCTTCAATAGTCCCCTAAACACCCCCCCCCCCCCCCCCCCACCTTATCCTCTCCTCCTATCCACTCCCCATCTCCTCCCTTAATCCTCTCCCCCAACCCCTCCTTCCTCTTCCTTTTTTTATTAACCTCTTTCCAGAACATCTTACTCCCCGATTCAAAATTTTCCGTCACTTTTCTACACCATTCCTCTTTTGCTCTTCTCTCGCCCTCTCCATCCGCCCTCTTTGGCCTTCCACTTCTAACCTCTTCTATTTCCTCCCAGCTATTCTTCTCCCCTTACTTCCAACCATTTCACATTAAGCCTCCTTTTTTTCCTTTTCAACCACCTCCTTCACCTCCTCACTCCACCATTCACTCCCTTTCCTTCTTGCTTGCCACCCACCCTTTTTACTCCACATACCCTTCTAGCCTCTTCACATACTGCCTCTCTAAATCTCTTCCACTCCCCCTCCACCTCCCCAATTCCCGTCCCTCTCACGTTTCTCCACCTGTCCTCCATACCTCTCCTAAACTCCCTCTTACATACTATCTCCTCCAATTTTTCCACCTTTATCACTTCCACTCTCTTCTTTTCTCCCCTTTCCCTCACCGTCACCTCTCCTCCCACCCTTATCCTGGCAATCACCAAATAGTGATCCGATATCCC
This sequence comes from Trachelipus rathkii, assembly GCA_015478945.1. Taxonomy (NCBI): domain Eukaryota; kingdom Metazoa; phylum Arthropoda; class Malacostraca; order Isopoda; family Trachelipodidae; genus Trachelipus; species Trachelipus rathkii. The sequence goes on from JABUQX010047007.1 coordinate 42,150, forward strand.
CCTCCCCGCCCCTCTAAATACATTTACATCTAATAATCTACCTCTATCTTTCCCATTTACACACACATAATCTAGTATCGCCTTCCCTCCCGTTATCTCACTCTTCCATGTATACTTATGATTATCATTTTTTTTGAACCACGTATTCCCCACTATCATCCTTCTTTCGACACATAACTCTATCAGACTTTCTCCATTATCATTCCTCTCCCCTACCCCAAAAGGTCCTATTATTCTTCCTACCTCCTCCCTTCCCACTCCTGCATTCAAATCTCCCAATAGACAAATTTTTTCATTTACCCCAAAACTTTCCCAACACTCATTCAATTCTCCCCAAAATCTTTCTCTCTCCTCCTCTCTCGCTCCATTCACTGGTGCATATGCACAAATAACAACCCACATTTCCCCCCCGAATTTCACTTTAACCCACATTATCCTAGAACTCACCTGGTTACACAATCTCACCTTGTCCCACATCTCTTTCCTCATAACTATTCCCACCCCCTCCCCTCGCCCTCACTCTCTCGCTCACCCCCGATACCATACCCTTGTATTTTCCGAAATCCAACTCCCTCTTTCCTTTCAACTTAGTTTCTGTTATCCCTAACACATCCAACCTTTTTTCCTCAAACATCAACCCCACTTCCTCCCTCTTCAAATCCTCGTTTACCCCTCTCACATTCATACACCCCACCCTAATTACCACTCTCCTCCCCATCTTTCCCTACTTCTATATATAACTCAATCAGGCTGTACGCTTTACGGGACCCCCCACCTTAGGTGCTTCCCAACACCTAGGGCTACCACCCCGCTCACCAACCCACAATAACAATAACAAGATACGTTAAAATAATATAAAAATATATAAAAATAAAAATATATTAAAGTTACCCAAAATATACAAAGAAATGCTAAATATACCCACAACTACAATAATAATAAAAAGGTTAAAATAATAATATAAAAGGTTAAAACCTACACTCTATAATTTATATATTTTTTTTCTTTAAAATTTACCCGTTAAAACTCTATCTATCCATTAAAATCCCTATTTACTTATTTAAAATTCCCCAAAACAAAACCCCAAAAAAAAAAAAAAAAAAAAAAAAAAAAAAAAAAAAAAAAAAAAAAAAAAAAAAAAAAAAAAAAAAAGAATTATCAAATATCACTCAAATTTAAAACCTTTCCTCGCAAATTTGTCTTCGTAGGAAACCTTCTGCCGACCTCAAATTTATAGAATACAATGTTTACGTAAATAAATTCTATTAAATGCTCATATTTCCGCAAAATAAGCGGCAATGCTCGTGCAACACTTTAATTAAAGACAAAATAAATCAACCAATGATAAGTTTATAGACACCATTATTATCAACTCACAGTATCGCCAAAATTTGGTTTAGTCGAAAATAGGCAATAATAGGTAATAACACACAATTACGTTACCTTAAATTTTCGGATCTTACTCAATACAGCAAGCAATGCTCACGAAACTAATTATGTTTTAAACACCCGATCCTTTACGCACATCACTAAAGGATTTAGATAACTTACAATGTTCCATCGAAAATACTTAATATCACCACCAAGTTACAAACTGCATTTTCCTTCTTCGTTTGATCTATATTTCCAATCTGTTTACCAATTCAATCCACGATTTGACCCCATCAACAAATGAGGCAGTGATCCATCCAATTCGTAGTAAAATAACTTTTACAGTTGTCACTTTCCGGTATTATATCTTGTAACGGATTTATCTTTAATAGTGACGATCTTGAATATTATCACGTACCTCTCTGTAAATTGTGTATATTTTACATCTTGAACGTGTGGTGATTAAAAATATATCTAAGTAAGTATTGTAGTTAAATGGTTATATTTATTTTCTACTCTGTTATATAGATTTTTATAATTCTATAATCACAAATAGTAAAACAGTATTTATATAAATCATTACTGAATGAATTTGACAAAATAGCTGCAATTCACGAATATGGATTGAATGCTATATATCAGTTTAAGTATAAACATATGTCGCGAGCGAGAAATGGATTTATTTGAGTTATTTATGGTTATTTTTGATTTGAATATAATCTAAGTAGTAGATAGTTAAACTGACTTATCTCATTATTTTCTACATGTGTTATATGTAGATTGTTCAAACATAATCAACAAATAGTATAAAATGTTTTAGTATATACTGAGGATGAATTGCAAAATAATTGACCAGAACACTTACGATTAGAAGATATAGATGTGTTGTATAAATGTATTATTAGGTGAAAATAAAAAAACAATGACTCCACGATGAACTCCTATATAAGATTACTTTTATAAAGTCTTTAAATTAGCGTTGAGGTTACTATATTATATTATAAATGTCATATTCGTACTTTCGACGCTTCGGGGAATTTTTTTGCGACCGAAATATATCACCTAAACGGAATATATGAAATTATAGTTGTACACGGTATAGTTACTATACTCTCCTATATTATTACCTATATTATAGCGGGTATATATTATATAATATATATTTATCATATATATATATAGAGTATGGATATATAGAGACTTGCTATTAGCTCGGTACTATATATATATATATATATATTTATATAATAAACTATATATATACTTAGTTTGGTAGCTAGTATAGTACTTTATATAATTAAGATATCTATATATTAATATATAGTATATATATATATTATATATAGTATATAATATGATAGTTATCATGATACATAATAAAAGAATTGTATAAGTTACATCAATAAGTATTAATATATATATAATCATATATATATTATACATAATATATATATAAATAAGTATATATATACGCGTATATAGCTTGTATACTATACTGTATTATATATTATCTAAATATAATGTAATATATCTTTACCTCTAATATTTACATAATGATAGATAGTATGGGTACGATATATAAAATATACCATAAATAAATAAATATTGATAGCTTATTACCTAAGTGTATATAATACACGTTAGTCTATAAAGTATATATATAATTATGATACATATACCGCATGTAGCACTATAATATTCCACTATATATCATCAGAATATATAGTCATTAGGTGATAATAATATATATAATTATTTATCATAATGATAACCTCCCCTTTGTATATATAGTATTGATGATACTCTCTCATAAGGGCTAGGTGATTGTGTAACGTATATGACTAGTAGTGATAATATATATATAATAACGTCTGTTCTAATGTATGTTGAAAAAAGGGATCGTTGTCCACTGATCTACTCAATGACTACAGATTAAATCGGCTCAGCGATGCCTGCATTCAATGCGAGATTCGCTGATATGAGAACTTTATCATATATTTTGAAATTCTAAGTTCAGTATACTGTATATTTATTTTATAATTCTTTTTTAGGTCCTGAAAACAGAACGATGACCCTTTTAAAGGTCTCCAGTTCATGGCCAGTGTTTTGATTATTCTGTCCAACCCTAGTTGACACGTCTGCAGAATCCGCCAACATCATGTATAAAGGTAAATTACACAATTCCTGTACTCACCAACTTGTTAGTTCCAATTCAAAATAATCACCCAACATTTATTCATTCACACAATATGCTTTCCTCCGCATATATATATATATATATGAGGATAGTATAATATATATATATATCATAAATATATATAGATATAATATATATATATATATATACGTTATTATAATATTATATATATATTATACTATAGTATGTTATATATACGTCACTCATGATATATAGTATATGTTAATAATAGGTGAGCTATTTTGAGTGAATGTGAGGATGGAGGCCTAAAGGTATGACAGGGCCATTCCGATCGTGTCCTTCGGTCCCCCGCAGAGCTGCCCTGGCCAGAACCTTTCCTGAGGCGCTTTTTTGAGCCCAAATTTTACCTTTGACTTGAGCGTTTGTGTGGGGCTTTAGTAACTTTATTTGGCCTCCGTTAATTTCCCCCCTTTTACATTATTTCCCCCTCACCCTAATTTTGTGAGAGCCCTTCTTTTTTTGAAAAAACCCATCTTTTTTTTTTTTTTTTTTTTTTTTTATCAGACTAGCGTTAGGGTTTTGTAGTTAAGTCTAGGTTTTTAAAAGTTTGGGGGTGTATTGTTATAATACGGTTTTTTGTTTCAAGTTTGTGTTTCTTTATCGATGAGACAAGTTTCCTATTATATTGGATTGGTTCAGTCGTATTTTAACCTTGTGTGTTTATATGGTTCGTATGGTCAATATCCGCCATTGTGTTGTTATTCTTGAGGTATTTTGCTCGATTATTTGTTAATTTATTTTCATCGTGCTGGAAGTGAATCGTGCAAATGGTTCAGTCTTAAGCGTTTTCGTCGGTTATGACATCGCCAAATTCATCAGTCTAGCCCTCGTCGAAGTTTTATAACAAATCCGCAGTCGCCTCCCCTGAAACGATTCGTAAGCAAAGAACCACGCGCAAAGAACCGCTAAGTAGAAAGGCCAATAGCTAAGGTGTACTTTCATACGTTGTAATTATTATTATTTTAACTTGAAACAACGAGAGTTCAAGGTAAGTATTATATTTTACGAAAACACGCCGTTTTTTATTTAAAGACCTTTACCAAATATTTTATTGATTCTCCGAGAACCACCCTTATGCACACACACACACACCCGCACCCACGTGGTCATGACTCACGATTTTGCATCTGTTCTTAAACTTCCTTACCACCTCAAGCCTTATCGGCTTCACAGCTTCGAGTTCTTTCCCGGTCATAAATCAAAATAGAACTCGACCGCTCACCTCCAAGGCAAACCTGACCTTTTAACCAACCTCCAGGCGCTACGAATTAGTGGAATATAATTCAATCAGTCATTGCCAGATCTTGTGGTACCTCACCTTTCCCAGTAAATAATAATAATAATAATAATAATAATAATAATAATAATAATAATAATAATAATAATAATAATAATAATAATAATAATTTATATATATATATATATATATATATATAATATATATATATATTATTATTATTATTATTATATATATATTATATATACTATACTATATATAATATATATACTATATATATATTATATATATATAATATAATATATATATATAAGGAACACGAAAGAGAGAGAGAGACAGAGAGAGAGAGAGAGAGGGATCAGCACGAAAGAAATATGCATTGAGGGGTGAAACGAAAGAGTTTTAAAGATACTATTCATAAATAGGAGGCTTGATTGCACTTCGATATAAAAGGTAAAGTAGTTAACTATATATAAATATAAGAAAAATAATCGTATTGAGGTAGCAAATAAAATATTATATGTGAACTCACATGTGACTATATATTATAATAGTACTTATCTCATAAAGGTTTTATATGATAATTGTATATTGAGTTATATTTTAATTGAAAATAAAGTTAGTGCTGTATCATAACTCACTGTAGTGATATTATTATGATATGATTAGTAATATTATGTCGCGCAGAATATATATTTCTCTCAACTTAGCCGCGCGGCCATCAAGCCGTAAGAAAGACAAAAAAAGGTGACCGGGGCTCCACAGTCATTTCCCAAAGATATTTATTAACAAAAAATATATGTCCCCGCTTCCTTTTAAGCGGGAGGGGCCTCTTAGCCCTAGCATTTGACGAATCATTTCGACATCACTCTACAACCAGTGCCGCGTCGCACACACATACACAAACGGCTTGACAGACACCATGGCGGGTCACATCTTTTGCCCCAAAAAAGGTAATTTTTTTGTCACTTCCTTTAACAGTGCATAGCCCTTTTTGATATCTTAACCTTGTCTTGACCATGATTTTTCGGACCAAGACCTGCAGGATACCATAACCATAACACTAACCTAAACACTAACCTAACCTAACCTATCACTAACCTAACCCTAACCTAACCTAACCTACCTTAACCTAACCTACACCTACACCTACCTACACTACACCTAGCCTCCACCAGCCTTCACCTAGCGTACACCTACACCTAGCTTACACCCAGCCTACACCTATCCTACACCTGCACCTAGCCTCACCCAGCCTTGAGCTCATCCAGGTAACTAATGCCTAGCCTTTGGTAGGGATCTGTGCTAACAGGTACACTTACACTCACACATTGGGAAGCTCAATTTTCGTTGGCCTCACTTTGATGAAGTCATCTATTGATACCACCTATATTATGATTTCATCTTTGATGATCCTCTCTTTGTCTACCTGCTAGATCATTTAAGCTGGCCACAGCACGCAGCAAGCCCCCTCCCCGCAAAGGATGGAGGACCCGCACCGTAGGTGCGACCCCCCGAGCGAATGAAAAATATATATACTATTAGTCATTCATCATTTTTTTTTCATACTTAAACATTTCAAGGAATTTCTTTCAAATATACTATTGAGTCATTCATTTTTATTTCATACTTAAACCACTTTTATTAAAAACATTTTCGCAAACCTAAAAACTGTAACTCATTACATACTATTATTTAACACATATTTTATTAACATTATTTTTACTTAATACTTTTTACTTAATTACTTTTTAATTATTCAATTTTTAAAAATTGTATGTAAGAAGAAAAAAACCAGAGTGTCTGAAATAAAATTAAACATTTTATTTTACTACAACTGTGCGAAATTTTATTAAAAACATTAACATTTACGTACCATTAAGCAGTAAATCAGTAATCAATAGAGGTGTTACCTAACACCCATTGGGGGGACTAGTAGGCTTTTGTTTTACTGCTTTTACTGCTTTAAACCTCATTTGTTCTTACTGCTTATAACTTCATGTTTTACTGCTTTAAACTTATGATGCTTTTACTGCTTTAACTCCACATATTTATTAGCAATTACATAACCTTAAGCGGATAAATCAGTAATCAATAAGAAGGTTTACTAACACCTAGGGGGATATAGTATGCTTTTGTTTTACTGTTTTCCTGCTTTTAACTCTCTGCTTTACTGCTTTAACTCATGTTTTACTGCTTACTAACTTATATGTTTTACTGCTCTAACTCATATGTTTTATATCAGTAAATCAGTAAACCATTAAAGCAGTAAATCAGATAAATCAATAGAAGGTGTATACCTACACACCAAAAGGGGGGATTAAGTATGCCTTTTGTTTTACTTGCTTTACTGCTTTTAACTCATATGTTTTTACTGCTTTAATTCATGTTTTACTGCTTTAACATCACTGCTTTACTGCCTTTAACATCTCTGCTTTGGCTTTAATCCATCTGCTTTATGCAATCTCATGCTTACTGCTTTAACTCACATGTTTACTGCTTTTAACTCATATATTTAAACATTATGTTTTTTTTTGTATTTAAATACTTTTATATTATTATTTTTATTATATATTTTTATTATTTTTATTTATTTTATCTTTTATTTTTATAGATACTTGTGTTATTTACTTCATGCCTATTTTTATTATTTAGAACACACATACACACGCACACACAAACACACACCACACACACATACACACGCACACACACACACACACACACACACACACGCACACACTTTACACCTTACACTCACATTCACTATGACACTTATACACACATTCACTTGACACTTACATTTACACTTATCACATGCGGTCACACAAACACACACACACACCACACACACACTTAACTTATACACACATTTCACACATACATTCACTTATACACACATTCACTATGGGACACTTTCATTTATCCATAGACACTTACATTTACACTTACAACTCACACACACAGATTTACTTACACTTCACACAGATTTACTTACACTCACAACAGAAATTTACTTACCACACACACAGATATTACTACACTCGCACCGATTTCACACACACACACAACACACACCACACCACACACACAACACGCACACCACGCACACTCACTTACACATATTACGTTTAAATTTAATAAAACATTTTTATGTTTTTAATTTAAAAACGTACATTTATATACTCATTCAAATATAACTAAAATTATTTCAAAGTTTCTTAAAAACTTCTATAATAAATCAATCATTATCTTTGAACAAAGTATTTATTATTAACTGTTAATACTTTTTGTTTATAAATTTTATAACTATTAAGTTTTAACATAACTTTTACTAAAATTTTTATGAAATTTTTATTAAAAAACATATATTTTACATACCTTAAAGCAATTAAATCAGTAAATTCAGTAAGGTCAGCCCTAGCATCCCTCTACACCAAGCTATGCCACGTTTTGTTTTATTGACTTACTGCTTTTACACCATTTTAGCCACTGTAATAAGTATAAAAAAACAAAATAAGTTCTTCTCTGTAACATAACATGTATTTTATTATAAAATCATTCTAGTTTTTATTTTAAAAATAACAATGTTCACTTACATTCATATTTATTCGCTCGATGTTAACTAACAATATTTCAAAGTTTTTTAACTAATTCGGATTTTCTATTATTATTATTATTATTATCTAATGTACATTGACAATCCATCACGAGAAACACAACAACCCCGCACTCCTTACAGATACGAAAACTTGACCTCTCTCTGTAAAATGTTGTTGAAATAACTTACTTTAGGCCATAAATTTAGGATAATCCTTTTTGTAATCCGGGGCGATTTAAGCCTAATTCCAGGTCAAAATATATTCAAACTGACCTTTTTCTGTAAAAATGTGTTGCAATAACTACGTTAGGCCTAAATTTTGGCGCATAAATTTAGGATAAGCCTTGTTTTGTAGACGGCTCAATTTTATTACTTACATTCAGTCAAAATGAGTACATTCCAGTATAGACAGAAATGATTGTTAATATTATTCATTTATAAATATATTTTCAAATCTTTTACATGTTGGATCGGTAAGATCCTTTAAGCAGGTCAAGAAGAAATGTTTTTCCTTAACTTGGAATTGGTCGGAGATAGTTTTTCCCCTATTTCATAAGCTCAACCACCAGGGCTCAGCATTGAGACCACCCGCAAAGGCAGCCAAACCCCGCCCCGCTGCGTTGCGTTCCCGCGAGTCCCAGCCCGCGCGACATGCGCCTGAGTGCCGCAATATTTTTTCGCGTTCCCGCTCGCCGCGTGCGCCCGCAGGCGCGAAATATTTCCGCGTTCCCGCCCGCAGCGTGCGCCAGCAGGCGCAATATTTCCCTTGGCGAATAATATATATTATATATATATATATTATATATATATATATATATTATATATATATATATCATATATATTATTATATATATATATATTATATATATATATTGTGGTGTGTGAGTGTAAGTGTCTATGGGTGAACGTAAGTGTCTATGTGTACGTGCGTATGTGTGAATAAGAGATATAGTGTATGTGTGTGTATAAGTGTAAGTGTCTTTGGTAAGTGTAACTGTTTATAAGATGAATCATCAATATAGGTGGTATCAAAGATGACGCAATCAAAGATGAGTCATCAAAGATTGAACACCAAAGCTGACGGTGCCAAGGCTAAGTTATTAAAGGTTGTAGGCATCAAAGCTGAGAATCAAAAAGCTGAGGGGATCAAGTTGACGCATCAAAAGCTGAGGCATAAAGTTGAGGCATCAAACACTGAAGGCATCAAAGTTCGAGGCAATCAAAGTGATAGAGCATTCAAAGTATGGGCATCCAAAAATCGAGTGGGTTTGGGTGCGTTATTGTGTAAGTGGTGGGCATGTGTGTTCAAATAATAATAACAATAGAGCATGAGGAAAATAACCACTAAGATATAAAAGAAAAATAAAAATAAAATGTATTAATAAATTATACGTTATATGTGTAAGTGAGTGTGTGTGTGTGTGTGTGTGTGTGTGTGTGTGTGTGTGTGTGTGTGTGTGTGAGAGGTGTGTGGAGTGTTATGTGTGTTCAAATAATAATAAGCCAAAGGGCAGAAGTATAATAATAAAATAAAAATAAAAATGTTTTAATAATTATACGTTATATGTGTAAGTGTGTGTGTGTGTGCACGTGTGTGTGTGTGTGGTGTGTGTGTGGTGTGTGTGTGTGTATGTGTGTTCTAATAATAATACAATAGGCATGAAGTAAATACACTAAACGGAGGGCGAGTACGCGGAAATATTGCGCCTGCGGGGCGCACGCTGCGGGCGGGGAACGGAAAATATTGCGCCCTGCGGACGCGGCGGGCGGGGACGCCGCGGGACGCACCAGCGGGTGCGGGGCTTGGCTGCCTTTGCGGGTGGGCTCATGCTGAGCCCTGGTGGTTAGCTTATGCAACTAGGCGGAAAACTTACCTCCGACCAATCACAAGTAAGGAAAACATTTCCTTCTACCTGCTTAAAGG
>JABUQX010047007.1:57500-65000 GCA_015478945.1 Trachelipus rathkii
ACACCCAAATTACCAAAGACGCGGGGGTCCGGAGACCCTCCCCGGTGGGGGGGAAATAGTCCTACCCCGTAGTTCCGGAAGCCGAGAGACCCGACTTCCTGCGCATCGGTGCGAGAATACCCTTGGGGTATTTCTTTAATTTACATTTTCCTGATGAAAATTTTACCAGGCATTCCAAAAAAAATGTATTCCTTTTCGCTGTGCTATTGTAGTTTTTGAGATATGATTTTATTTTTATTTTTTTTTTTATTTATTTTTTTTTTCATTTCGCCCTAAAAACTGTCTATTTTGTATTTCATAGAGGCTACCTGTGAAAATTATTTTTTGATCCGAGCTCCCGTCCCGTGTGGGCGTTAAGTAACTTTTACCTTATATATATATATATATATATTATATATATATATTATATATATATATATTATATTATATATATATATATATATATATATATATATATTATAATATATATTATATATATATATATATATATATATATATATATATATATATATTTATAATATATTTTATATATATATATTATACACTGATTTACCTATATATATATATTATATATATATCATCATCATCATCATCATCATCAGCCACCTTCTTTTCTCAAGATTGGGGAGTAGTTAGGTACAGATTTGGACTGTACTTTCTAGCACACCTCAGATGTCGTTCTATTCTTCTAGCACTTCTAGCCTATTTTTAGTTTTTCTAGCTTTTGGTCCGTGTTAGGTGTTAAATAGTAGGTAATGAGGGTCTGCGAATCGATTCCCGAAGTTTCTGAAGGGATCGGAGCAACCCTTAAGGCAATACCTCCGGTGTTGCGGTGCTCAGGCATATTTTAGGTTTTTAAAGTGGTTTCTAGTTAAGGTATCCTCTTTAAACCTGGCAACGTGCTTATTGAAGGTGTTTCCTGCCTGGCCCCGAGATTTCGCTTCGCTTCGCCCAAGTGGAAGGGGGCTGAGCCCCTCAAAACCTAGGAAATGGACTTATAAAGGTTGAAATTTGGTAAGTGGATAGAAGAGATTGAATAAAATAGATTACCGATGTTAAATTAAGGTTCAGAACACATGAGCCAAGCCTGAGCCAATACCGGAGCCAGGCTGGAATTTTGGCTCCAGCCCTCCAGCCAGCACAGCGTGCATGATAGAGAAGATTGAGGAGAAAGATTGAAGAATGTAAAAGAAGGAGGAAGATTGAAGAAGTCTCATATGACGGAGCAAACAAACCGGTGCTGGAGCTGTAGCCAGAAGAAAAGCACAAAATGCAAAGCAGAAGAAGATTGAGGAAGGAAAAAGAAGTCTTACATGATGGAGCAGAGTCATTGCAGGTGTCGGTACCGGCATCGGTACGGAGTCAGCGCGGGACCGAGTTGGTAAATATGTACTTAGAACCATAATATTGGTATCCTTTTATATGTTTTCTATGACGTAAAACATGAATAACATAGTTTCAGCACACTCAAAGAAGTCTGAGGACCCCTGGAGGAGGTCCAACCTAAAAAAGAAAAATTGCGCAGAATGCATAAGAGAAGGCAGAATGACGGATGAAAAGGATGATGATACCAGAGGAATCAGAAATGCTAGAGTCCCCATTTTAGACGGAGCCCGAACCAAGAACGGGTTTTACCCTTAAAATGAAATTTTAAAGGGTAATATAATTATATTAATAATTATATATTAATTATATAATCAATACATAGACGAACGCTCTAGCAACAGCCCTATGTTGCACATGAAACTTAACACAGCGAGCTTAACTGACACTCTCTTAATCGATCACAATGGATACCAAATGTTGCAAAAAATATGAAACTCTGCACAATTATGCACCACGGGCTACGTATTTGCCATTCAGTCTAACTTAATCTATCATTACCTATCCGGACTAAATACATCACCCTAACATTGTCTAACGTAACCTGGCTCATATAACTTTTTAATCACGGCACTCTCTCTCTCTCTCTCTCTCTCTCTCTCTCTCTCTCTCTCTCTCTCTCTCTCTACTCTCTCTCTCTTCTCTCTCTCTCTCTCTCTCTTCTCTCTCTCTCTCCTCTTCTCTCTCTCTCTCTTCACTCTCTCTCTCTCTCTCTCTCTCTCTCTCTCTCTCTCTCTCTCTCCCTCTAGGCATATTGTCTTATCTAACCAAGCTGATTATAAGGTACATCTGCACTAACGTTACACTAATCAAGCTGATTATTAGGTACATCTGCACTAACGTTACATGGCGGTGTCTTCATTTCTATAATTAGCTCTTATTCATCTACACACACACATTAATTATAGAGACATTTTACTTGACACTTTTAACCAACTAGATCTAGTGCAACCTTTCAGTTAGCAAGGCTGTTATTTCTATAACGGCATACACCTGTGTATCGTTTTCTAAAAATCGTTGGGAAGCATTTTTATATTTTAATATATTTTCATTTTGAAGACTAAGACATTAATATTTTTCATATATTAATATTAACATTAAGTTTTCTTTTTATATTTCCTTTTATTTTTCATTATTTCATAAGTTTTAATTTTTTAAGTTTTTATTTGCTAAGTTTATATTTTGTTAAAAAGTTTATAAAACATTTTGATTTTACTAAAATTTTTAAGAAATTTTATTAAAAACATGTACTTTATAGACCCTAAAGCAGTAAAGCAGTGCCACAAGCATCTACCATCCCCTCTATACCCTATAGTAGGCCTATACCATTCCATGTTTGCTCTAATGAGTTACTACTTTACATCATATTTTAGACATGTAATAAGTATAAACATACGAAAATAAGTTATTTTTTATGAACATATCATGTAATTTATTGAAAACATTTTGTGTTTCTACTAAATTTTCAATTTTTTTAATTATAAATATCAATTAATCACTTACTTTTATATTATTCATTCAACGTCAACTAAAAATATTTCAAAGTTTTTAAATTTTTCTAAATAAATTTAACATAAAAACATTATTTTTGAACAAAGAATTTATTATTATTATTATTATTATTATTATTATTGTTATTATTATTATTATTATTATTATTATTATTATTAATTATATTATTATTTATTATTATTATTATTATTATTATTATTATTATTATTATTATTATTATTATTATTATTATTATTATTATTATTATTATTATTATTATTATTATTATTATTATTATTATTATTATTATTATTATTATTATTATTATTATTATTATATAATTGTTCAGCATAGAATTACATTTAATACATTTACATTTTACATTAAATAAACATTTAATCAATGTTTCACCTGCTCTATTATTTTTCTTTTTTCTAAATACCAGTTCTATATTATTACAAAGGTTACATATATTTGAACAAAATAAATATGGATAATGAAATACATTTTATTATTTACATTTTATACAGTTTTTTTACATAGAAAATTTTAATATAATATATATATATATATATATATATATATATATATATAAATATTATATATTATATATTAATAAATCTATTCAGAAAAATTAAGAATATATATATATATGGAAATATATATATAAATATAATATATATATATATATAATATATATATTATATATATATAATATATAATATAATATTATATATAATATATAATGTATATAAATATATATATATATATAATATATATATATATATATATATATATATATATATATTAGGGATGTGCCGAATATTCGGTAAGTATTCGGTATTCGGCCTATTCGGCCAAAATACCGAATATTCGGTATTCGGCTTTTTGCCGAACTATTCGGGCCGAATATTGAGCTTTATAAACAATAAATTACGTCAACATAAGGGAAAGTTATTTCAATTTAAAATTGAAATTTTAGAAACTTATTTTCCAAAAAAATAAAAATATAGCCAAATTTTGTAGCCAATATATGTCGAAAATCATTTGTCATTGTCAGAACCCTATAAGGTGTCATTGTGGTATTTTTTATCTTCTAAAAAAATAGAATTGATTTAGTGATACGGGATAATGGACCAAACATGGTAGCTGGTATAAGGGAGAGTGGCTTGCTATCAATTTCATGTTTTATTCACATGTTGCAACTATGCATTCACGATTCAATATTATGTCAGAAGTCTGTTAAAGATATTTTATTTACTTGCAGAAGCATATCCTCTCATTTTCACCATTCACCAACGGCAGCTGCAAAGCTTAAAACTTTACAGATGCAGCTGAATGTCAAACAGCATAAATTAATTCAAGACGTTTCTACACGCTGGAACAGAACTTATGATATGCTTAAAAGATTGTTTTAACAAAAAGTTCCCCTATCCATATACGCTGCTGAATGCAATCAGAAAATGTTGACTGATTTTCAGTGGCAAAATTATTCCATTTACTTGAGCCCTTTGACAACATCACTAAAACAAGCATTAAACGTGAAGTAACAGACGCCCAAGTGATCCCTTTCATTTTAGCAATAAATCTATTTTTAAATAAGGCAATTAAAAGCAAAAGCTTCAGTGGAATAATTACACTCGTTGAAGAGCTTAAGAAATCATCAGAAAAAAGACTTTCTAAGTTTCTATGTGATAAATCTTTGTGCGTAGCTACTTTCTCAGATCTGCGATTCAAGCTAATTTTTCAACATGAATCAGATGAATCGGTAAAAAATATGGTCGTTGAGGCATGGAAAGAAATGCATGAAAATTTAGCTCCTGACTCTTCTGCTGACGATGATTCACGTAGTGGGGAAAGTGAAGCTGAAGGTTCCATTTTCACTTCTTTAATGGATTGTTTTAAAGAAATTGCTGCATCAAAATTGTCATACAGAAAAGAAAGTGAGAGTGAAAAAAAGAAAGTCCCATTCTTCTGACGATGTGGTTATTGTACATAATAAAAGTAAAAGGCTACATACGGAATTACATCAAGAAATAAACAAAATATATAAGTTTGCCTACTTTGACCAGTGAGGACAATGATATTCCCTTCAAGTTTGGTGGAAAACACTGGAAATAGTTTTAATGAATTTAAAAAAAAAAGCAATAAATACCTTTCAGCTCCACAGTCATCAGTCGAAAGTGAAATAATATTTAGAACAGGAGGAAATAATTTATGAAGCCACAAGAAATAGGTTATCCCTGAAAAATGGAGAACTGCTAATGTTCTGTCAATTTAACCTTAGAGCTTATTCAAATGAAAGTTTAGTTTAATATCTTTAACTACGAAACTTTTCAATTTTCATTTAATTATTTTTAATATGTGAATGGTTTGCTATAGGTAAGAAATTGTTATTTACTTTTTGTTTTATTACTTTGTATATAACACTGGTAAACATGAAATTTCTTGGACAGGGTTTCGCCAATTGATTATTAATGATGTGCTGATTCCCAAAAATGTAATCGGTTTTTTGCATATATCACATCGCATTTGTGAGATATTATGTGTAACACAGATTTGTAAATTTTATGATTTTACCTTTTTCAAGAGGGTCTATTACAATTATTGGGATAATGATATATATAGTGATATATAGTATTATAATATATATATATATATATATATATATTATATAATATATATATATTATATAATATATAATATATATATATATATAATATATATATATATATTATATATATATATATAATATGATATATATATATATATATAAATATAATATATATATATATATATATATATATATTGGATATGTGAAGGGAGAGAAACAAATCGCAATGATATGATACATGTCTTTGATAGATATTTGTTAAACATATAATACAACAATGAATAAAGAGTAATATGGGACAACAATGAATGTAATAGAAGGAATGTGTTTAGTTAATGTAAACATACCTACGATTGTAGTAACTTTCTCTTCATAGAAGACGATCTACTGTGCATAGCGTCTGGAATATCCCTCATCAAGCTCCAACATTAGTCGGCCATCAATTGATTTCCCACTTGCCCTGGTAACGTCCTTTCACTTGAACTTTAGATCTTGATGGAAGCGTTCACCCTGCTCATCAACTAACATCGCCTAGGTTATCCTGGAATTTTTTTTAGGTGAGAATGTAAAGTAGTGCAACTTTATACTCAATTCTACATCCATGAGAATGAAAAATGTCTAGCAGTTCCTGTACAATGTTAGTGGTTCTCGGCTTTTCTGTTCCCCAGAAAATTCTGTGCTACATCTGAAAAAGCATTTCACGCTCCTGCCTCTAACACAGTCATTGTTGTAGCAAAGGCCGCATCACGGGGAGTGTTCGTATTTGTGGGCCATCAAATATCCCAGCTTTTTCTTCTCGTCACTTCAGACCAGGAAACGTTGAGCATATATAGCGAAAGCATTCACCCCATCAGGGTCCAGGGCCTTCAGAAATTGTTTCATCAAACCAAAGTTTAATGTGTAGTGGAGGTAAGATGAGGTTTTCTCTCTGTACAAGTGGTTCACGTACGATGTTCCTGTCACCTTGCGTCAAGGTTTCCCTCGGTTGGCCATTCTCTTTTGGTCCAATGATCCTTTGCCGCCCGGCTGTCTCAATAGCACAGGAAGCAGGGATTATTTGGTGAAACCTGCTTGCTGCCCGAGCAAAATGTTTACCATTTTTAGGTCGACGCATATTTGCCATCCATGTACTTGATATTGTAGCCTCTCCAACTGTCTTGATTTTTGCAATACTCCTCTCTCATCCTTACCGAGTACCTCTGCTGGAACAGAAGCAATACATGTTGCCATTTGTTGTATACAACACAACACTTTACTGCTCTTGGAAAGTTCAATAAACAGTCGCCATCTCACCTGCATCGTATGCTGGGAGTCCAATAGGAGAAGTAGGCCTGCAACTTCACTGCAAAACACAAGGTTACCATCTGACTGGAAGAGCTCGCAAGCCTCTGCTTCTCTGTTCGGTATAAATGTTATTCTTGTGCCATGATCCAGTAGTCATTTTTCATGCAACCTCGAAGCCAACAGCTCAGGACAACTTCGGCAAATACAACTCTCATACAAGATAGTTCAGTTCACCCTGGGTGAACAATGACGGACAATCCGACTGTATTTCAGATGGATGATATATGACATCATCCAGGTCATTGGCATCCAAACATGTAGACGTACTAAAGTTACCACATTGCTTCCACGAATACGACCGCAGAAACTTGCTGCTTACTGTAGATAATATGCGGAAGGTAAACGTCTATACAGCTACGTAGTTGCGCACATGAATTTTGTCATTACTAGGGAATATGCAAAAAATAGGGATCCATGATTGCACGAAAACGGGATGTGATACAGCAAATCCGAGAATATATATATGGAATCCGCACCTCCGAATTACTATATATCTGCTACAAAATTCCATCCAAGAAAAATTTCACCTTTTTTTTGTTGACCAGTGTAAGTTTTCTTTATTTTTCCCTAAATGGATGACCGAACTTTGAAAAAACTATTCGGCCGAATAGCGAAGTGATTATTCGGCCGAATATTCGGTATTCGGCCGAATACTTTTAGCCGAATAT
>JABUQX010047007.1:77500-79292 GCA_015478945.1 Trachelipus rathkii
ATGATCCCAGCACCTCTCCGCACAAAAAATAAACAGCCAACATTGTTATGTTTTATTTTTTGATTTTTATTTTTGTCACATTTTCCGAACCACAATTTTCTAGCAAGGAGTCGAAAAATAGTATTTCATTTTGCTGTAGAGCTTTTGTTAAGTTTCGAGATATGTTATGTGTAATTTTTTTTTTTTTTTTTTTTTTTTTTTTTTTTTTTTTTTGTTTTTTTTTTTTTTACAGTTTCCTCGGTAAAATTTTGCCAAGGGAATCCAGCAATGTATTCCTTTTTCCCGGTAGCTGTAGTAGTTTTTGAGATATGGATTCTGTGGCTCTTCTAGAGGCTGGCCTATATATATATATTATGCTATGTATATAATAATATATATATACTAGGTTATATATATATTTTATAGAGATATATATATATTATTAATTATATATAGTATATATTTTATATATATATAGTATATATGTATACTGTATAGCGTTAATATAAATATATTATAATATGATACTGGTAATAATAATATTAGTATATATATATATATTAGTGATGTGCCAGAACTGATTGTTGGCCAATGATTATCGTAATACCAGATACCTAAATATACCACTAATAATCCAATACCAATACTCTCATTGAACTGCTAACTGCCAGATACCAATACCAAAATCAATACTGTGACATTTCAGCAAATAGCCAATACCAATACCAATACCATACCAATACCAATACCAATGACCAATACTTCCTATTAAATTGTTATATTGTAAAAATTTTTTAGTATGAAAAAAGAACACCTATTATTTATATTTTACGAAAACTTATAAGAAATATAAATGTTTACTTTGAAGGAAGAGATAAACAAATTTTTAGATAAACCATTTATTTCATTACGCGATAATAAAAATAATCAATTATCCAATTTTATAGCTTAAAGAATGGAACAAAGCTCCTTTTGATAAATGAAAACTTCTTTTAAAACAAGGAAAAAAGTTACATCCACCCTATTATAGACTAGAAAAAGAACTGGGAAGACTTAAATCATGATAACTTGAAATATTCATATTTCGTAATCAGCAACAAACATGTTTTTTCACCAAAATCACCTAAAAGATAATAATTCTCACACAATAAGATTTATATTTTATACAATAATAATTCTCTAACTGATCATTTCTTGGCTTGCCTATCAAGGAAAGATCGAATCAGGCCGTGATGCTGCTCTTTATAATAGTTACCGACATCTTTGGAGATAATAATTTTGTCTAAAGAAAGGACTCAAGAAAAATTCTCGAACGGAAGTTCAAAAACAGCAATTAACATTTTGTTATCTTTTCCCGTCTTTTCTTTTTTTACAGTCAGGATATCACCATTATAGGACATTTTTGACCAATTTACCAAATACCAATATCCAATACCGCTGTGCTAAACGCCAATACCCTTTGGGAGCCAATACCAAATACCCGGAAAGAATGGCCAAACTGGATATACCAATACCAATCCAATACCAATACCAAATAGCCAATATCTTTGGCACAGTCCCTAATATAATGATTATTATGATAATAGATATTAATTTATAAGCATTTATTTAGGTTATGTAAGTATAATGATTATGAAGTATTTTTGTATATAATAATAATATATATATATATTATAGTATATATTCTAGTTAATATATATATATATATATATAGTAATAGAATATTAGTTATATATAATTTATAATGTACATATAATATATATATACTATATATATATATAGTATATATATATAGGGAAAGATGTATTTCATT
>JABUQX010047008.1:0-15000 GCA_015478945.1 Trachelipus rathkii
GTATGCATCGCTTAAACTCTTAAATAAAAATAAAAAATAAAAAAAAAAAAATTTTCGCTCTTTTAATAGCCACGCGATACACAGTTTTTATTTAGATCATATTTATAAATGATTGACAGTTTTTTATATTTTAAAAAATGTTAGAAATTAGGGTACAAAATTTTCTTCAATAGAATGAATTTCACTTTTGAAAAATTGAGTTTTTTTTTAAAGATGTTATATAAATAAAAACTTGTGGATCGATTTTAATTATTTTCCAGTGGATACACTCGAGTTGGTTAGCTTTAAACTGGCAAAAGGTAAATTTTTGATCCAAGCAGTTTTAGTCAAAATCACGGGGCCCTAACTTGGTCCGATTCACCCGCCGTAAAAATTGATGGAGGGTGGCTCGGACCACCATATTGTTTTGCGTATTTTACGTATTAATTATTGACATTTTAATTACGTATAATTCGAAACTAATTTAAATGTATAAAAATGTTACTTATAATTAAGTGAAAATCTTTTTTTAAAAAAACGAAATTTTAAGTAAAAAAAACGAGTTCAAAAAAGTGTCAAAATTTTTAGCGGAGAGGGGTGAATGGACCCTTATTTATATTCGTATTTTTATTTATCATTATTTGACATTTTTATTACTTTTATTGATTATTTAATCTCATAATAATTATTTATTAAGTAAAAATTTGAATATAAAATTGAAATAAAAATCAAAAGTTGTGTTAAACAGATGGTCCGAGTCACCTCTCAATGGTCCGCTTCAACCCTCCACGGTCAGGCTGACTCGGCGTTATTCAAACTTTAATAAAACTTTTATTATTAGAATTACATTATTATTTTTTTGTGTGCTTATGCCCGACTATAGGGCCGATGATTCTACAAAAAAAAAAATTTCGCAAAAGAAGTATTAGGAGAGTCGGGAGACCAAGTTTATACCTAAAGTGGTCCACGTCACCCCGCCCGACGCTATATATATATATATATATATATGGGCAAAAAAAATTTTTTCATACTATATTAGCACAATGTTTTTAAATCAGCAAATTGAAATTGTGAAAAATATAGGTGATAAATGTATGTGTGTTATTAATTTGTAATATATAAAAAGTTTGGGAAAATAAACTGTCGGAAGAATTCCTCCCTCTGAAATATAACTTTGGAACTAATCCCTAAAACTGTTTATTGACTTTAACATCTTAATAGCAATTTTCTAACTCAAAGGAAAAAATAATTAAAAGTTATTTTTAATATTTTGATATTATAAATTTTTTAAAAATTGAGTTACTTATATTTTCCTCTCATTTATTTACTATCTGAATATATTATTATTATGTATTAGCCATTTGCTTTCATTTAGAGCACTTTTTTTTATATAAGAAGCGAAAAACCCATAAACTCCCCAATAAAAAACTTTATTTTAGTTGGGTTTAAACCAAAAAAGACATGTTGGTTTAAACCAGACAACCCTGCACACTGCTTATTGCGAACAATATAACTACAACTTCTCATCAGAAATAGACACACTAATAAAACAAAGAAACTAACCTATCCCATTGTAACTAAACCAAATCACAGACCTTATCAATAGAATATATATACTTTAACTGACAAATCAGAAAGAAAATTGAAAGCAATACATCCATACTCTAGATCACAAAACCAAAACAACAAATATTCTGTACAATAAAAAAAATCTACTTATCACACACTCATCTCTAACTCACAAAGTATTTGCAAAAATAAAAAACAATAAAATTTCTAGCCCTAAAAACCAATGCAAATATCATCATGAAAATTGAACCATGAATTCACAATCCCCACCAATAGAAAAACAATTTAGCAAGTTAAAAAATTAAAATCTAATCAAGAAGACCCCTCCCCCCCCATTTATTCCCCAAGAAAGAAATATTTAATATTATTACAAAGCTATAAAATTCACAAGCAGTGGGCCCAGACCAAATATCTAGTATTCATCTCAAACACTTAGGAACCAATGCTATTGCAACTCTCAAATATTTAAAATGGCTTGGCAAATAAACAATCTTAAACCACTATGAAAGCATGCCCACATAACTCCTATTCTAAAGCCTGGTAAACCACCTAACGATCCAGTTTCTTATAGACTGACCTATTTCACTGATCTCCACAATATCCAAAGTATTAGAAAATTTTAATCCACATTAGAATTTCATCTTCTGTCCCTTTATCTAAGTCACAATATGGATTTAGACAAAAACACTTCACAACTACTCTCCTAACCTATTTAACACATCTTGTTCGGCTTTAACCAAAATCTCCCCATTTCTTACACACTTCTAGTAGCAATAGACATCACCAAGGTATTCTATACAGTCCTCGACACATTTTAAAAGATAAAATACTAAATACTAATATGACCACTAAAGATAAAAAACTAATAGCAAATTTTCTATCAGATTGTACAGGTAAAGTCTTACAAGAATGACACTCCTCCCACAAATACAAACTATACAATGGTGTCCCCCAAGGCACCATCCTTGTACCAAACACTTTTTAATCTCTTTATGCACAATCTCCCTAACCCCACATTCCCTTCTATAAAAATTATTATCTATGCCAATGATCTAAAAATTACAGTTCAAAGGCCCTCTAGAGCCTAGGAGGCACACACAGAGCTACAGTAGTATATAGGCCTGCTGGAGCAATGACTGACATTGAACCAAATGACAGTATACCACCACCCTCCAGAAAAAAAAAAAATCCATAACAATGTTACTCACACCTGATGATAGCAAATCATATATACACCCAAAAATTTACCTTTCAAATAATAGATTCCCTCTCAATACACAACCCACCATTTTGGGCTTAACTTTCGACACATATGACATTCATCCAATACATAGACATTACTTCCAAAGGCACATAAATTAAAAGCATTATGAGTAGTGCTAACAAGAACAAATTTTGTCCAACATAGAGAAACCAACTTCATAGTATACATACAATATCTTTATCCCTCTCTAAATTACACATTGCCTACCTGGGCTCCCACAATTTCAAAATCTAACATTCAAAAACGAAGTTCAAAACAAAGCCCTTAGGATAATAACTGGTTGCCTACCCTCCATACTAATTCTGACTGAGGCAAAAATCCTCCTTATAAGGCCTCATCTTTATATAATAGGATGTCAATTTTACAGCAAATCACTCAACAGATCACCCTGTAGCGGATTTTACTATAAGAAATAAAATAAAAGCCAGAACTACAATAATTGAAATCAAAAAGGAGTGGGGCTGCCCTTCCGGGAGTAGTATGATGGGATATAAAGAAAATACACATAAACCTTAAAACTAAAATTTTATACAAAAAAATAAGCCGACCCGATACCGGATATTAACAGAGAAAAATCCTTTATACAAATTATTTTCTTAAAACCTATATTTTATTCGCAAGATAATCAGTATCCTGACCCCTTAAAGAGTAATATATATACAAATCCCACTACCATAACACCACAATACTCTACTTATACAAGAGAAGGTGTGAAGTTTAAACCACATATCACAAAATATAGACACATAAATGTAATGACTGATAAGTCAAAAAAGTTATTAATAACTAGAGGTGATTAAATGAAACCGGTGAATAGATCGAAATGTCAGTTAGTGGAATTTAGTTTATTATATTTAGTGTTTAGTAATTAATATTAATCACTTTAAGTTTAAGTTTTCGTTTAACTTCGTGAAGTGTTTTTTTTCTACTTTTTCATTTTCCAAAATTAATTTTATCAAAATGTTTTTCCTAATGTTACACAGTGGTTTTCGAAATTTTTACAAAATGTTTTCCACTATTCACTTAGGTTCTTTAATTTTCCTTTTTATTTCATATTTTACTATTTCAGTTTTCACGTTTTTAGGTTCTATTTGTTTTCTTACTTTTCTTTGGTATATTATCAGTATGTCTCTTTCAGTTATAATTTTATAATTTTCAAAGTTTCAAATTTTATTTCTATTTCCTTTTGTTATTTAGGTGTAATACACCCTTGTATAAATCAATCGGTATCCTGTACCAAATCCTTCTTCAACCACTAGGGTAACTGCAATCTCCAGGACCAAATACAGTCAGGCCAAATCCGGAGGAAAAAAAAAACTGAAATGATACAAAAAAATATCCTAACAATGAAACAATAATTAAATATAGAATAATTATGAAAATAATAAGTTAAAAAATTTAAGTGAAAATATCTTTAAAGCTCTTTAAACAATACAATAAACTCAAAAAAAATCTTAAAAGAGTCAAATAATAATTAAACCTTAAAACATGAATCTATTAAACAATAATGAAAATTATTAATAATAATAAATTAAATGAAATTGAATAAAATGTAAATTCAAAATAATAATGAAAAAAAATCAAATAATCAAATAAAACAAAACCACAAATTAATAGCTACCTGGCCAATGTTGTGTTCTTGACCAGTTTTTTTAGTTCTTTCCGTTTCCTCTAATCCAAATTCCAAACCAAACCGTAGTACCCTGACCTTGAGAAATCCTAGAAATAAAACGACTATGTTAAGAATACTACCCAATAATAATAATAAAAAAATCAATTAAAACCATTAATTACCCTTACCAAGAAATCTAAATAGCGAGCAAATCCACATTCATCCAACAATCCTTTGACCTGAGACATCCGAACGAATCCCGTTTACCATTCCTTATATAGATCCGGTCCCATTACAAAAATCCGAATCCTTTCTTTAATTTTAAATCCGTAAATGTAAACCATATAATTTTAATCCTTTTAATTCAATTCCAAAATAAATTAAATTCTCTATATTTGCTATATTTGAAATCAATCTTAACTGAAAAATATAGAAGCAAATTACTTTCACTTATTCAATTAAATTAATTAAAGGATTAATAAAAAATGAAATTTAATTTAAATAACACTATTAAACTAAAATAACACTATTAAATAAATAAGCACTGCAGCTCCGGGATTTCCTTGTTCCTTGACGTTCATTCAATTCTCGGGTTCATCATCTCGTCTTCTTCATTCATCCCTCTTGCTCCTTGACGTTCCATCTTTTGCTCTGCTCACGAAATCTCATCTTTCCTTTTTTCATGCTGTACCTAAAAAACAAAAAAAATAAAATTATGAGACAACAACCAACAAAAAAACTGACCTACACAATCCTCCCTACCTAAGTTTGTCTCAATAAATTCTAAACCCCACATCCACCAACTCAATCTTTATAACGTAACGGCCGTTGTCTCACCCATCATACTCTTTTACAAAACACCTTCTACCCCTAGTATAACGTTCTCATTTCCTTCACTGGTTACTGGGTTTATTCCCCTACGCTTCCGCTCCTTTCATCAGTCTCTCCCTACTTATTCACACTTCTTCCCTAAGGTAATAGTCAGACTTTCTGCAATCTTTTTCTCATCTCTCTCATCTAGCATTTTGCCTTATAACATTCACTATACTTTCATCCAATTCCACACACATTTACTCAAATCAATTCTCACTTCCAATATGCACACACCCAATCTTTTTAAACTCTTTAATTTTGCTCACCCAGTCTCATTTTCATCCAAAGGAAACTTGCATACAGTGTAAGTACTTTTTCTCAAACTCTGCTCGTTATTCCCATTGTCCCACCAAAAACCTGAAAAATACTCATCATTCTCATTATCATCGTCGTTAAATAACACCCTTAACCTACTCACATTACCCGATATTCCTCTTTGCGCTTCTTTCTTTCGTTAGGATGGAGCTTCCACCAACATTAACTCTTTCCCCTTTAACCACAAATCAATGCCACTATATCCCATTTCTCACTCAAATCATCGCCTCATTCACTCAGAAAACTATAATACAGGAATGAATCTTAAAGAATAACCAGGGGGTTCTCTCAAGGTTCCACTGGACTTGGTGGGGCCTAAACTCATTCTACCTATCAATTCTCCACTTTTCCCGAACACATACTAACTCCATTAAGACAATAACTTTTTCCAATATAAACGGTCCGCTTCAAACTTTTCTCTCATTTTTTTTAACTTCACATTCAAACCGACCCTTTCTCAAATTACTGACTTTCCTTTAAAACCCTTATCCCCGAACCTTAAAACTGGCAAAACTTTTTAAAACTACCCTTTCCCTTCCAAACCGTCCCTATACACCATCAGGTAACCCAAGCCTGGGTTCACAAACCCTCTCGAAATTCAATCTCGATTTCACATACATACAAAGGAACCATACAGTTTGCTCTCTATGCACAAGTCATCATTATATAAAGCCCACACACACTCTTCCTTAACCAAAATAATGCCCAATCATTCTCATCTTTCTAAATCATTCCATTCGTAACATTCTCACTCACGTTCGAATCGTCCTTCATCCGCATAACTGACCCCATTCGAACCAGTCGGCAATACGGCGTCGTTCTCGTACATGTTCAATGCCCCCAATCACTCAACATTTTTTGCTCAACACGCCTGCCCCTATCAAACTCCGGTCCATTATCAACTTCAACATTCGCTTCGGTTTACATACACACATGGGCGGTTTTACATACACACATCGGCAACAAAACTTCCCCTACCACTCTAGCCACATTCGCACTAGTCTTATTCTTCTTCACCGGCACCAAAGCAATCGCAAAAAACTTACTTTTGTGATCCACCATCACAACCATTCCTACATACCCACTCGCAGTCACTGGCAAAGAAACCCATTCAATCACCACTACTAACTCAAAAGGTTCATTCACATCCATCATTCGTAACACAGGGGGTCTCACATACATATTCTCTGATACTTCCTTTCTGACATTCCTCACAAGTAGTTGCCAAAACATTCACTTCACATATTTTTTTCCTTTAAACCCAAGGATTAAACCCACCCTCTTCTTCATTTTACATTCCCACAATTTAAACCTATTCCCCATGTGACCAAACCTACGGTGAATCACTACGCATCCCTCTCATGTACCACACAGAACACAACCGGTACAATACCAAATCATCCTCCTTAAACTTTCCGATAAATACAAGACCACATTATACACACAACAAACGTTTTTCGCAAACACCCTAAATCTTCTAATCAACTGGTCCCACCTACTAAACTTCCTTAAACCCCCGACAAAATACATTTTCTCAACTCACAGAACCATGGAACATTCCTCTTGCATTACTTCGATATCTCTCAATACTTAAACAAGTATCTTCATTTCCCTCAACCAACTTCACGAATGCAAACAAAATCAACAAACGACACACATTCTCCTATCTGCATTCTAACAATCCTCACGGACTTTCCCTTCAGCAAAACCTTTCATTTCCCGTACATCTAACGGACATACCCTATTCAACGCCCTTCAAAAAAGTCAATCCCTAAATCAGAAAAACAAATAAACGGGGCAATTTTCGCTCCTCGTCCCAGCACAACAAAACCTATGTTTACCACTTCCCTACTAGCGTTCCTAATTTCTACCAATAACAAAAACCTTTTTAAACAGCAACAAGATCACACTATGACTATACCCAATCCCTTTAATATTTTCAACACATTTGTACTCTCTCCTTCAAATCTTATAACGTTACCTAGTTCATTTTTCTCCTTATCTCATAGATGCATTCACTAAAAGAAAATCTGAGCCCCAGTTATGCAATCAAAGTCCACAAAATACTCTCTCCCATTCACACTGCAACTTTCACCTCCATTTCCTTTCCTCCAAAACTTATCCCATGTCACAGTACAATCACCTCTTCGATTTTTCCCCCTGGACAAAATCATTTTCACATTCTCATTCAACCCTCTCCCAGACACTCCTCCAACTCCGATTTCAAACACATACTTCCTATCATAACTTCTTTTTTCCCTCGATTACCTCAAATTGTAATGTACGCCCACATTAAACATTGTAAATGAAAGCTCACCACCACTTTTTGCACACGAACCACTTCAACCCTCACTACGCTATACAAAACTGGTCTCGTCTCCCCATAATGCAAGCACACATACAACTACTTAAACAACCTTTAACTCACAACAATCAATACCTCTTGCAACGATAAAGGGAGCACACCTACATTACACATAGCCTTTAAAACTCCTTCATAAAATATTTCACCTTCCTAATCCCTATCTGCTCTGGTACCTGCTCAGGTTTCTTACACACCTCAGTCATAACTTCTCTCCGCAATTCTTCTATACTCCAGGCACTCTCGAAACCAACCTATCCCTAGCTAAGTCCTGTAACCCTACAACACACTTTCAAACATTAGAATCACCACCACCCCCTGAACTTTTTCCTTTTCCCTTCCAACTCATCCCCTTAGGGGCAAATATACCCGGGTCTATCACTACCTTTTCACTCATACTCTCACTCCCAGGCATTCTCCGACATCAAATCAGCAATCTCATTCCTTTCACCCGGCACATACTCCCCATAATCAAAATCACTCAAATCTTCCAAAGTTCTTGCAAAAGCCGACTATCAACTATCCCTCATTCTCTCCCTGCAAAATACACCAAAAGGGTTGGTGATCCCGTTCGCACAATGACTAATTCCATACAAAAATGGACGCAGCAAACGATTTCCAAACAAAACCTCATAAGAAGCAGGCCAAACTCCTTCAAATCGTAGAATACTTTATACTTTCGCTCTGTCATGCTAAACAGCGCTTTTGAAACATACGCAATCACTTTTTCTTTCAATCCCATCAATCACCTGTTCTTGCATCAAACAACCACCCGTACAATACCACTTGCATCCGTATACACTTCCAAAGATTTAGCATCCTCACTATAATCCGGATAAGCCAACTCTACATCTTTCGCAACTTCAGCTTTCAACTTCTCAAATGCTTCATTCATTCTATCATTCCACTTCAAGACCGTGTTCTCTTTTTCCCAGTCCATTCAGTCAAGGATTTCATCACTCCCGAAACAATTTTTCTAAATTTCCTTCCAACTCCTAACCAAACCCAAAATCCTCTCACTCTCTTATACATTCCCTCGCTTTGGAAACTGCCGACTTTCTTTCTCATAAACTTTTCTCTGCTTTCTTTTAAAAAAACAAAATAAAAAAAAAAAAAAAACAAAAAACCCAGAAACACTTACCTTGTGTCCCAAGAATTCAACCTCATCCGCAAACCATTCACATTTCTCAACTTTCACTTTTATACCTACATCCTCCAACTTTTTCAACATCATTCGCTAACTTCTAATGCTCAGGGAAAGATTCAGTCATTGCCAACATATCATCTATAAACACCATCACATTCTTACTGGGAAAATCATTCAATACCACATTCATCGCCCTCTGAAAAGCTGCCGGAGCATTGGCCAACCCAAAGCTCAAATTCCCAAACTGATAATGTCGCTTAGCAGTCAAAAAGGCAGTCACACACCTACTATTCTCTTCCACTGGCATCTGATAATACCCCACGCACCAGGTCCATTTTCGTAAAGACTTTCATCCCATACATACTATGCACACATTCTGACACTACACACATAGGGAACCTATCTTTCACCGTCTTTTCATTCACCTTACGATAATCAATACATAATACCTTTATCCGTCCATCAGGCTTTCGCACAGGCACAATCGGACTAATTTCCATGGACTCCAGCTCTCTCAAAACAACTGAATTCGCTCCAATCTCTTCCACTGCTCTTCAAATCTCATTCGCAAACTGGGGAGAAAGGACGAAGTCGCTGATATGGTATCTTCCGATAACAGCAATACAGAATTCAGGCAACTGCGCCCTTCCCAAAATCCTCATCGCCTTTGCTTAGCACTGTCTTCCTTTCCACAAACATTCGTACATCTTTTTGTCTTCTTTACTGTCAATTCAAACCCTCTAGGAATCTCACCCATCTCATCAATACTACCAATCTTTCTCTCAATATCACGCAGTCAAACACACCACATTCCTCCTCTCTCAACTGCCTCGCCGCATTTGATCTCCTTTTTTCGTCATTTGCCCCCCACAATCAGAAACCGAATCCAAACACCCACCACATCACAACTCTATATCCTCTCACTCTCTTCTTTTTCACATCAGGCACTTTTGCATACAGACTCTAAGGATTTTACAATATCAATATACCATGCAAATACATGTGCAACCTTTTCCACTCTGTACTTACATCATACCACATCCACCATAAATACTATCCTATGTCTTCACATAACCCTACATTTGCAATCATCCTAACTTTCAGCACGCTACACACCACCGCTTCAAAAGACATATCTTCCAGAGGCAAACACTTCACACTTTTTACCTATTTACTTAGATCCCTACCTTATTCACATACATCTGACATTTCCATCCTTATTCACCTTTTTCTCTATCATCATACGATCAGGATGGATAACATCTCATTCATACTTAAAAACTTATACCCATAACAACAGAATCAATACTTCTCATGTCATACTATCAATCACATAAAACTCACTCTCCTCCATGCTTATTCCTCCAATCTTAACACTCTAAAAATTAATTTTCACTGGAACCATATTACTAAACCCCTTAATATGCCCCCTACCTGATTCTTTCTGATCTTCCCTTATATTCATCCTATCATATGCTCCTTTATACACTACACACTGACCATACACCCAGTATCAACCAAAGCTCTCACTTCAATACCTCCGCAATAAACCTTAATACTCATGCACTCATCCACCTGACCAGCTGAAAATACATCCACACTTACAATCCCTTCCCTATCAACACTCAGCCCCTTCCCACCTAAGGGTCCACCAGCTGTAAACCCTACACTGGCTCGTTTCCCGGACCAGTTCCCCTTACCTGATTATTCATACCCACTACTTCATTCACACTTACATTCCTATTGACAACTACAGCCGAACCATTACCAACAACATTTCCATTAACTGCATTACCACTAGGAACATTTTGATTAATTTGCGTCATCCCAGGTTGTCTTACTCCCCAACACCTACCAGCCACGTGCCCTACCTTCCCACATAATGTACAGGTATTTCTAGGGAACCTGCACATCCTCGAAAAATGACCCTCAGTCCCACAATTCCTGCATACAGTCTTCCTTACATTCACACCTTGCTGACAATCTCTTACCCAATGATCCCTCCACATCTACATCCGGCCCTTTGAGGGTCTGTGAATTCATAGCCATATGTCCCACTTGCCCACAACTAAAAAATGCCCCATTTCCCCATCTACATTACGAAATCAATGTCCATCTTACCACACCTAAAACTCACATCCATACCCCCTGCATTCTCTCTGCTCAATTATTCATATTTTCTTTCACATTCCTGATTGTACCCCACATCCTCTCTCACGTTGTATTACAACTGTGTTCTGCTTCGCACTCATACGCATTCGTACCTCCTGCAATTTACCGTCTTTCATTTTCACCTCCATATCAAAATCTTCTAAGGACATACCATAACTTCATATGGATGGCCTTCAAAGAGCATCCTATACGACTTATACTGGCTAGACTGGTGAAGCCCTTCATTCATTCGCCTACCAAACTGTACACATCAATGCGCATCATCTCCTCTCTAATTATTCTCAAAGCGCAGCGATTACTCATACTATCTTCTTACACACGTATCCTCATATGCAATTGTTTAAACTACTCCAGGGCCATCATTTTCTCTTTACATCTCGCATTTATAAACTCCGCCACTGGAGGAGGGAGTCTCCAGGAATTTCTTCATCAACATTTTGTTTTCATTTATTCCCTCATTCCCAAACTTCACTCGAGCCAATGTTTCCAACCTATGTGCATAATTTATCCAATCTTTCATTCTTTCCTCTCCTAGCCTTATCAAAGTCATTCACCCGTCTATACTTTACACCCCCTTTAACTCTTTCAACCTGTTCCAACATTCTTTCCTTTACTACTTCATACTTCGGCTCACCCACACTCACGATAGCAGTATAAAAATCAAACAGATTCACCCTTTCCAAAAACTCACACTAATCTTAACCTAAAACAGCGGCTTATTTCCATCAAATTTCTCCCTTTACAGTAACTCTCATCTCACTCTAAATAAATTACCACATCCTTAGTTCCATACAATTAAATAGCTTATTAGATCTTCGGAATGTCCTGAATAAATGACACTACGTGTCTACCTTGATCTCAGACTGGAAACTTGAAAGAGTCTTCCGAATGGTGGTCTTCAACGTGCTACGCGGTGGACATCGACTGAACTTGAAAGTCCTTCCGACAGGTGTCTTCATCATAAATCTCATTCACTTCCTCATTCGTACTACTATATAAAGATCTATACTCTTACCTTTTGCTATCACTCTTCTTTCATGTCTTCCATTCTTCTTCCTCTCTTCTTCTCTTCTTCCTCTTCTTCTTCTTCTTCTTTCTTCTTCTTCCTCTTTTTTCATTTCTTCTTTCTCTTTATTCTTTCTACTTTTATCTTTCATTTTCTCTTTATCCATATCATTCTCATCCAACTCTTTAAATTCTATCTATCTTCACCACGATCTCCTGTCCTTCCATCTACACCTTCGAAGTAAGGTTACTTTCTGTTCGCGCCCCTTTTACTTCATTTTCTTGCGGCAAACTTCTTAAGTAGATCATCTAGTTTTGCTCCAATCTCATTTCCATTTGCCTTCCCTCTCTTGCTCTTCTCCATCTCTTTCAAGTGATCAATAGGTTTCATTCTCTTTTCTTTCTCTTAATGCTTTTCAATCTCTCAGCTTCCAAACCCAACCTTACTTCCTCAGTTGTACCATCTTAACCTGCTGTCTATAATGTCCCTTTGTCCTCCGCCAGACGCCACGTTGCCCAGAATATAGTTGTGGTTTGAGGCCCTCCAACAATCTCGATAGTTTTGTGGTCTGAAAGAAAAAACCAGAGAAAACAACAATACAAATAATAAATAAACACAATAAACTCAGGAAATAAAAATCAACGGCAAACACACAAAGCAAAACACTTTTATTAAAAAAAAAAAACCGCCGCAAGGTGAGTCGCTACTACAACCCCCCTCACCACAACAAGGTAACCGACACCGATACCGATCCAAAAAAAAAACTTAAATCTACAATGAAAACTTAAACCCTAAAAATATATATGAGCAGTTCCTAATAGTTCTGCCAACGTACTCCTTCTAAGGGGACGTTGCGCATATGGATTTCCTAACTTTGAGGGTAGAAATCATCAATTCTATGATTTTTTAGGTTTTAACACTTTCTAGTGTAGAATTTAATGCTCTTTCGAATGGTCTGGTTATTTTTAACAGGCAAGAAATATTTTATTCACAATATACAGGGTGGATAACGGGGGGGGTATTCAATTTGGTAAGTCCATAAAAATGAAATCACAATAACCTTTTTATTATTCATGTGATAAGCATGAAACTTTCGGATCAGAGCATATATATTTGGGGAAGATACACATTTTTGTTTAAAATAAATTTTTTTTATGCATGACGAATTTGCCTCTGTGCATGGAAAAATTTCTAAATTTTAAAATTCATCCATATGCAGCGGCTAACCCCTTGAGTTTACAAAACATTTGATCTAAACAAAATGTAAACCTTGCTAGTGTTATATGAATCTGAAAAGTTTCGTATTGATGAACAAAAGTAAAAAATTTATCATGAATTTTTTCCGTAGCAAAAAAAAAAAAAAAATGAAACTGGTGGCGTGTAACTTTTTTAATATTTACTCGATTGCAATGAAACTTTCACAGCTTGTGTACCTCTACAAGATATACATATTTTATTTAGATTAATATTTTGTATGCCCAACAGTTTTGCCCATTGATCACGAGAAACTTGCGAAAACTTTAAAATGTTTTCCATGAAGCAGCGACAAATTTGTTGGGCATACAAAACTTTCTTTAACAAAAAATGTGTACCAACCCAATTACATTATGCTCTGCAGAATTTCAAACTGATCGTATAAATAATAATTAATTTTATGATTTTTTAATTTTTGAGTTGCCAATTTTTTTTTTTAAGATTGGTGTCCCGCGACATATTTATTATTCATCTGATAAAATGAAATTTTTAATGGCTTTTATAACTCGACGATATACACATCTTTATTTAGTAAATTCTGTAACGCGCCAGGTGTGTCTGAGCTCGCAGGAAAGTTTTAAAATTGAAAGTTTTCCATAAACAGCTGCAAAATACTGTTTGTTGTACAAAAATTTATTTTCACACAAAATATGTGTATCCTTTTTATTTATATATGCTCTGAAATTTCGTATCAATCTGTATAATAATAAAAAAAGTTATTACGATTTTTATTTTAGTTGCAAAAAAAAAAAAAAAAAAAAAAAAAAAATTCAAATAATTGATGGCATATAACATTTTTACTATTCATCAGATTAGAATTAAATTTTTACAACTTGTAAAAATTGGTGAGATACACATTTTTTCATTTATATAAATTTGTAGTATACCCAACGGTTTGGCCACTGCTCACAGTTCAACATCTTTTTAAACCAACTAAAAAAAAAACGTTTTTTTTTACATTGAGCTGCTATCTCGGGTATAACAAAAAAATCCAACACTATTTATATTTTTCTTTGTTGTTTTCATTTTGTATGCATTGAACTACATTTTGATGTATGATTCATGCAAATATAAAACGTTTGGTATATTTCTGATAACTTTTAAATTTTATGGAAAAAAAAAAGTTGAGATTTAGCAAAAAAATGAAAATAATTTTTTTTCTCTATATATTGCTACTATTTGTGAGTTATTTCATAAAACATATGCCTATGGCAAGTATTTCAGTGAAGTCAGCTTACAAAAATCTTTTGTAGTTCAGCAGAAATTCACTGTTAAAGATTGCTGACTAAAAATGTTAAAAATGCTGATTCATGATATTTGGGAAGAAATTACACAAAATCTAAACACTTTTTTGCATATGTCATCAAAACAAATATTGTTGAGAAATCTTTCCTCTTTCGAATGGTCTATAATTTATCCAAAAAAAATTACATTAGTGTTGTTAGGA
>JABUQX010047008.1:20000-25586 GCA_015478945.1 Trachelipus rathkii
TTGGTGAATGTTTCATTTAAAATCAGCTTTAAATCTATTTTCTTCCAAATGGTAAACTCCATCACAAATAGTTGACCAATTTTATGTAAATATTTATTTTTTTAATTTCTTTTATTCCAAAACCACGTGCCCAATCAAAACAGCTGATTCAATTGTTTGAAAACAAAAAACCTAGCACGAAATCGCGGCCGATTTAAATTTGAATTCCCTGACTATCCTGACCAAATTCGCAAATTTTCCCTGACCGTTATTTCGTTATTTTTGCGTATAAAATATCTATCAATCATTATTGCAGCTATTTACTAAGTTCATACATTAAATTTGAATTACTTTAAAAACTGTTCATCATCATGGATGAATTTATTTTTTTTTTTTTTTTTTAGTAATCGACCTAATACCTTCCCCATAGCCGTCCAAGCGCAGCTTTTTTTTTTTAACCTCTAAGCCAAGTA
Source organism: Trachelipus rathkii (assembly GCA_015478945.1). Lineage (NCBI taxonomy): Eukaryota > Metazoa > Arthropoda > Malacostraca > Isopoda > Trachelipodidae > Trachelipus > Trachelipus rathkii. The sequence continues at coordinate 20,453 of JABUQX010047008.1, forward strand.
AAGTTTTATTATACAAAAAGAAAATAATATTTAAAGCGTTAGTGTGATACTTAGGTTGAATAAACGTCCCTGTGATCACAAAAGTTCTAAATGGGAGTATTTAGGTTAACTTTTTCTTCTCAAGCATCTGAATTTGATTTTATAGCGTCTTCACTTGTGTCAAAGCTTTGTTTTAAACATCTTTCTCTGCTCTTCAAGCTTATTGATCTATATGAAATACATTTTCTTTTTTTTCTTTGAGATGTTCTTCAAATCTCCTATGGGCAAGCTCTTACATTTGGCAACATTTTTTGAGTGATAGGAACTTTATGAATATTTCATTAGATCTTATAGCATTGTGCACTGTTTTTTGAGAAATCAGACTATGTTTTTTTCAGATTCTCTACTAAAATTGCTTATTTACAGAAAACCCTCCTTCAACTTTCGCATTTCCATGGGAAAATATCAGTCCTAATTTTAAAATTTGCAACAATTCCGCATAACATTGATTTCCCAGGTACTAATAGAAGAAAAAATTTCATCAAGCTCTTAGAAGGACAGTCAACCATCCAAAAATTTTTGAATTTTAATTCAAGGGTGGAATGAGCTTCACTGCAAAGTAGAGTGTGTGCATTGTGCCTTTGCTTTATCAGCACCAGAATCTGTGATTCGGTTATTAGTGTACAATGCCTCTAGCAATAAAGCAAATCTTTGTTTCCCTTGTTCTGACTGATGAAAAATTATACTAGGATCCAATGATGAGAGCCCTTGGACAGGCTTGTACTTCAGAGGACATCTTTCTAATATCTTTTCTGTCATTTTGATTAGCACAGTCTGGAATTCAAGTTTGAATTTTAGGATATTACTTTCATTCGAAGTGACTTCTTTGAGAAGTTTTTTTTGTTTGAAATCCAAAATTAATACCTTTTACCATCACGCAAATTGTCTTTGTCATGTAAATCTAATACAAAAAGCTTAGTTGTTTTAGCAGGCATTTTACTGGACTAAGAAATCTTTCATAATATTTAGCACGAGACATTGTAAATCTGTGAACAGGAATGGACCAAGTGGTTCTGACGTTTGAACTTTCGTAAAATGATTCACGTAAAAAGAAAAGAATAAAAAAAAAAAAAGAATGAAAAAAAGAAATACAATAAATGGTAAGAACAGAAAAATTTTGTAATGTTTTGGTGTTGAGAGATTTTCGGCTGTCAACTGCACAAAATCCAAAATCACTTCGTCAAACCTAAAAAAAAAAAAAAAAAAAAAAAAAAAAAACTCAAAAAGTATAAATCCCTAAAGAGAAAAAGATATAAACAGATTAAGTCTTAAGTCATACAGTCTAAACACATCCATATACCAATCACCTTCAATCGGAAGGATGAACTTGTGAACAACCTCTACGGACAGAATAGGAAGAATAGTAGGTAATAGTGAACTAAAAATAGAAGAAACAGAATAGAAGTAGATTTATGGGATGTCGTTCCTCGCCCATCCTTTTCATTCACTTATCAAATACATCTCTCATTACACAATTATACAAGTAAGGAAAAAAATATAGCAAAAGGGGTAAAATGGTCATGGATCATTCTTCATATGTTTTTTGAAATTTAAAATTTCCCTGACTTTTTTGGAATTTTTCTGACTTTCAGCATATCTTAAAACGCTTCCCTGACCTTCCCTGACTGATTTTTTTCCCCTAACTTTCCAGAAAGTGTGAACTCTGAAACAGGAAATTACTACTCAAACTGTGTGAGCAATTCTTTATCGAGAGCTAAGCACAAATGACAAATGAACAAACGAAAACGGGCTAAATTAAAAGCAAAGAAAATCCTAAAATTCATTCTATCGTAAACGCTATTATTACAATTATGATTAAAGGATATAAAACTAAAGAAATTAGTCCCCATGTAAAGTATTAGTGGACTTGCTACTTCTATTTATCGGAAGCCCACTAATAATTTACTTGGAACTAATTTCTCTATTTCTATCTTTAATCATAAAATTGCAGGTATAAGGTCCCGCACACACAAGCCTTTGTTATTTGTTCTCTGATTGGAAGTTTTTACATGAAGAAATCACCTTTCTCTAGGTAAATTTTTTAAACGCTTTAGCCATTAGAGTCCCCCCCAAACATTTTTGATAAACTTGTTTACTCGTTTCTCGATATAACACTGCCGCCTAAAACTACTGCATATGCAATGTTCCTAAACTTCCTGTTTATGCTGGGCTTCCTACATAGGACCCTTTCCAATGATCTTCACTTTCAGATTAGAAAATATCTTAAACAAAACTTTCCACAATTAATGCAAGTTTCTTATATCTTTTAATAACACAACTCCATTGGCAGTTTCTTTAAGATTAAAGAAATGCATCCATGAACTTGGAGGTCACATCGTTACAAATATTATAATGTGAGAAACTGTAACATTCGACTATGTATGTCAAACTTTCCTTACAACGGAAAGATGCGGCCCTTCCAACAAGCACTGGGCATTTCCTTTCGACTAAATCTCCCACTTCACCAGAGAATTAGCTGTTAGAGATCGACTATGACCTCGATAGGCACCGTATATCTCTTCAAAATTCTGCATTCTTCAAATGCTTCTAAAGGTGGAAGAACTAAAATTGAGTCCTTTTATATAAAAACATCCATTAAACCTACACTTAATATCCATAAAACTTCTTTGGCACTCCTGATTGCCTGTAACTAATTGCCCTGAATTTCGTGGCAAAACGAACACAATTTCTTGCGGGGGTTTTTACTTTTGTTTTGCAAACAATTGAAATCAAGCTGCTGTGATGGAGCTCGTCGATTTCGATAAACAGAAATAAAACTTAATAACAAATGGTTTATATTACCAAAAAATTGATCAACTATTGTGATGGAGTTTATCGATTCGGAAAAATTAGATTTTAAAGCTGATTTTATTGAATGAAATAATTCATCAATTCAAACAGGCCTACCACCCGTCAGTTATTTTTTGTTACGCCATTTTTCGTAAAGAACGTGCTAAATCCTCAATCACAGGAAATAGCAACCTTATAGAATTAAGGAAAATTCCTTACCGTTTGTTAAGCATTTTTTTACGATTTTGCGGTTTAAAAAACGAACGCAAACCCGAGCATTTCTTACGTTCGTAAGCAAAATAGAAACGAAACGCCTATAAAACATACAGTAGTCCAGAATAGATAGGGAAACTATCACAACAAAAAAATTGCGGATATATATATTATATAATATATATATATTATAATATATAATATATATTATATATATATTATATTTATAATATATATATATATATAATATATATATATACTATATATTTGATATATATATATAGTGAATTATAATATATTATTAAATCAAATTAAAAAAGAAGAAATTTGAAACTAATTTAGGGTGAAGCTACCCTCGAATTCATCGGAATTGAGAAATTTTTAAATTCCTCGTCTGATAGCATGTTGGCTGAAACCCTCCTTATAAATCTAGGCTTTTCTAGTGATGGTGTGGATAGGGGGGGGGGGGGGCGGGCTGGGGTTTGATAAGCTCAAAACCTTTCAACTACCAACACCCGTCAGCAATGCGGGACAGGTAGTGAAATTTATATATATATATATATATATATATATTATATATAGTATATAATATATATAATATATATATATATATATATATATTATTATATCTTCTATAATAATATATATATATATATATATTATATATAATATATATAATATATATATATATATATATAATAATAATATATATATATATATATATATATATATCGAAAAATCAATTTAAAGAAGCAAAATGTGTGTTATCGGTTAAGGGTATCGGCAAAATTTTGCCGATACCGATACACGATACTACACTCAAAATTCCAGTACCGATACCGATACCGATACCTCAAAAATCGACCGATACCACCGATACCGAACGATACCAGGTAGATGTAATGAAATAGCATTATAAGTATATATATATATATTATATATTATATATATAATAATATATAATATATATAATATTAAATAATATTATATATAATATTATCGTATATAATATTAGTATACAGAGCCCTCTTAACCACTAGGCAAACTAAGCAAATGCCTAGGGCGGCAGAATAGGAGGGCGGCCCTAGGTGGCTAGAACGTGGCAGACAACGACAGAAAAAACGAAAAAAAATTACAAAAACAAAAAAAAAAAATATATATATTATTAATAATATATAATATATGTATATAATATTATAATATATTATATATATATATATATATATTAATATATATATATATATATATATATATATATATATATATATATATATATATAAATATTAAGTTGTCTAACCACACGTCACGGGCAAAGCTCTAGTTTCAAGGAGGAGGGTGTTGCACGCCTCAGAAGTTCACCTGGTAACGAAATACCATATGAGCAACAGACCAGCTTTGAAGTGATGGAGAATTAAAATCAGCAGGAAACACAGAGAATGGAAGAGAATTCCACAGAAACCGGAGGGGTGGCGAGAAAAAGAAGGAAGCACCGCAGCGAACTAAGCCTGGAGTTACCAATATCCACACAAAACTCGTGCGCAGACACAGCACCCCTAGTGTTACAGGCGTCGTAAAGGTGGTGGTAACGCGAGTGACAAGTTCCTCGAGCACCTGCCGCTGCGGTAGCACCTATATAAAAGAGATAAAGCACCAACATCGCGCTGTAACACATAGATAGAGGGTCAAGAGAAGGTGGAAAGTACGGAACAGTTTTAAGTCTTTTGGCTTTTGACTCGACCTGTCCAAAAGCCGGGTGAAACCAGAGGCCCCCCCAGATATGAGAGCAGTACTCCATACAAGGGCGGAATGAGGCCCTTGTATAGCTGGAGTAACTGAGAAGAGGAAAAAAAAGTCCGCAGTCTAAGCAGAAGCTCCCAGTTTCTTTTGAAGCCGCCTATGCAACCGTTGTGATGTGAAAGGTTTCCAAACATTTTTTGTTTATGTTAAGGCCAAGGATGTTTATGTTGTCAAAAGGGGAGACGAAAGAACCGTCGAAGAGATAGGAAAGGGTGAAGGTGTTTGGTAGAGAGGGGTTGTAGAAGTTGAGTTTTTTAAAGAATTAAATTCAACAGTTGAAGGCGACCCCACCGAA
>JABUQX010047009.1:0-15000 GCA_015478945.1 Trachelipus rathkii
TATATAAATAATATATATATATATTTAATATTATATATATATATCATCTATTTATTTAATATATATATATATATTAATATATTAATTTTATATATAATTAATATATATATAATATATAATATATATATTATCTATATATATATCATATTAATTAATATTATATATATATATATATATATATATATTAATTAATATGGGAATAAAATATAAGTTGCTTATTATTTGCTCTTCCTACTTCTTTCTTATCTTGCTCTTTGGGCCCACAAAGAACTGGGGGGGAGAGGGTGCGTGTCCATGCATCGGAAAAAGAAAAAGGCAAAGAATAGGACAAAAGTCGAAAAGGAAAGCCCAGCCTTCCTCCCCCTTGTACCATATATTATAATATATATATATATATAATATATACACGATATTATACATTATAAATATAAATTTTTAGTAAAATATTTATAATATACTGGTATATAAAAATAAAAGGTTTTATAAAATTATTAAAAAATTAAATAACACATCAAATATATTAGTTGATGCTGTAAACGAGAAAACTATTTCAAGGTCAATAATTAAAAAAATATTATTTATATGACTTACCTAATTATTTTTTGCTTACACTCCAGTAACATTCATTAATATTAATATAAAATTAGTATTGTAAAGTATAAATATTATTGTTAACGATGTAGCGGTATTAAAGAAAACTAGAAAATATTGAAAGAAATATGGATTATTTTTAAGATATAGGGTTAATTTACTTAAAACCTTTTTATTATAATATTATTCGAAATACGGTAATATAAAAAATATATTCACCTAAGGTAAGTGAGTTTATGACTATCACTGAACGCTGACCTTAAACCTAAACACTTAATATATAATCTACAACTATTTAAACCTAACCTAACTAAATCAATAATTCCTAACCTATATATACATAACTTTATATCACTATCATTTTCCACTACTACTCATAGAACTTATAATTTAATATGTTATACATAGTAAGTGATTATCTAATAATACTGTGAATCTATATTTTATTTTTTATTTATGATTATCCTATATATATATTATACTATACATATATCTATATATATATGACGTTCCGTATATATATATATACCGTTATAAGTATATATAACTTTGTCCTATTAATAATATTATAATATATATATATAATATATATTAATATATATAAATATATATTATATATAATATATTAATAATATATATTTCTATTTATACTATTATTACTCATATATACACTATATATATCACTATATTATTTATTCCAAAGGATTAGATGTCCATTAACCATATATATATAAGCATATTATTACCTCAGAGGAAATAAGAAAGCAGTAGGGAAGTTATGACTAATACTCTCTGAAAGAGAGAATGCACCCAGCCTCTGGAACCACGGGAACAAAAATAGTTAATACCCCTTCTTGGTACCAATGTAAAATTAGTAGGATATTGTATTCCTTGGTTCTATATCTTTTTGGAGCGGACATATATCTCATCTCTTAGGATTATATTGGAGAAAACCAAGAACTTTTTTAACATTTTGGGCCTTCATACTGATTTCGCTTTTGAAACATTTTTTATTTATTTTATTTCTTATTGTATGGCTCAGGTTTTCAAACTAGGGTGCGTCTCGAAATACCGAGGGGGCTGCGCGACAAGGCTGATAAAAAACCTTAAATTTTGTTTTTACACCATACAGAAGTAAGGTGGGTAAGGTCGGAAGAGAAGATGCAAAATACTTAAGGGAGTTTACCCGCGGGACCTCCACTAATGTAAAAAGCTTAAGATGAATCCGGTTCATAATGGTTAAATTGTTTTGTTCTATTTCACGATAAAAGCACAGGGATTGGAGCCTATAAAGTTTGCCAAACAATTGCCCGGTCGCCATGCAGAAAGAGATTGTCCTGATCACGAAGCATTCACCGTATGTTCCTCTAATCGTCAGATGCACAGTATAATTTTTATTCGTGGATAACACTAAACATCTGCCATATTACTCTGTTCTCATGCAACACCTACGAAGGTACATATCTTAAACACCAAATGTTAGTGCTATATAGATCTTAATGCAGCTCTCTTCCATAGCGAGAGTAGGAAACTTGCTTTGTGAAAAGAAAATCATTGTACAGTCCCGAAAAGATATATTCGGTCACTTCACGGTCTCTTCCTCACACTTTATATATTGAAATGATTCCGATTATGTATGACAAACAACTGGACTGAACTAAAATATGTTCAGATACATTAAAGGACACCTTTTTCCACACTCTGGTATCCACAATCACACTGACACACCATATTTTAGAGAGATAATGCTGCATCATTTTAATCCTAAAATTTTTTTATAACCCCTTTTTTTCAAGTGAGACCACGAGAACACTAAAGGGTCCTTTAAATCCATTCATTGAGATCACCATCATAAATATTACTAAAACAGCATTATCTTAAAAATTTCCAAGATCTATAACTTGATATTGACTTAACTCTAACAGATAGACTATACAACCTTCTTAAAAGATGGATTACTATTCCTAGACACTATGGATCTCTGATCAAATACTTAGGAAGGTACTTGTGTATTTTCTTCTCTAAATGAAATTATCACCTAAATCTCAATACACATAATCAATCACAAGGTAAACACAATACCCCTCCATGGATAAACTCTACCGGCAACTCAAACTTAGGTCCCCTTTATACATTCAACCAACGGATTTTAATGGGCAACAAGCAACCTTCCTAGCCCATTCACAACTTTCTATACACTCTGCATCATCCGTCCCTTCTCATCCACATACCCTAATATTTAAACTCAAACACTTGCTCCAGCTGCTCACATCTAACATAACTTCAACACCTGAGGACTGTCCAAATATCACAACATTAATCTACTATTGCCTTTATCTCTTTGACTCTTTATCTCGAGCTCTATCTACTATACTCTCAATATTGTTACGCACGCCAAACACTGTGTTCACGATGCTATGTCTACACGATCTTGAGACATACATAACAGTCAAGACATCTCATCAATATTACACATCAGTCGAACAGAACCCAGAAAGCTACATAGATTGCTATCTCCATCGGAACTACAAAGATCAACAGGGTAGGGCACCCTCCAATGTATTTCAGCTTCTTTCTCATAATTGAGTTCTTGTAACTTCGTATGTCAACTACTTTTTCATTAAATCAGTCTTCAATACTAGAGAATCCTCTCATTTACTCACTCACTCAATAATACAAATTTGATAACCACGGAGAAACATCACAACAACCCCTGTCCTCACTCTATACTAATTAATCTACTTTAAAATTACTCCATATTACCTTGACTATAACCTAATTTTAATTCTTAACACATGCATTACTACAATCTAGTCATACATACTTTTAGATATTCCATAAATTCAGGATACTACACCAAATATATATTATAATATTACCATATATAAATCACTATAAATTAATCACTGTCACTATAACGTCTATCCTCATCATATATTACCCTATCATTGATAAATGCACCTGCCTGTTGTAAATCCATAAACACTAAATATATTAAATTTATTTCTTTTTTCTCTATACTTACTATAATTTCTCACAAACAAACTTCGTGTCTATTTAATTTATGCATTAATACACATATTTCCTCTACCACTCCTAAACGCTACTATATTATAGTGGTTCTCAAGCCATATGTTATATATAGAGTCACAAATTTCTGTCCAAATTGAAACTAAAACAATATCAGGAGAGGAGTGAAAACTATCTACACAATATTCACAATTGATACAGAACACATTGTTAAAACAATTCTCATCTACTGCATAATTGTTAACAATTCAAAACTATCTTTACGAGACACTCGCTATACAAAGACATGTGCCACCGTCAAATATAAGAATTTCATAACTCTTTAAGAGTTTCTCTATACTCACGTACTTATATCCTCTCCTTACCCTATACTTACATACCATGAGGTACACCCTATATTTCCTAGGTCTACTACCCTCCATATCCTATTGTGAAACTAATACCCTTATATACTACTATACATTAACCCGGTCACTATTACATTACCACTCCAACTATCCCCATCACACACCTCTATACTCCCTCCATATATACTACCGCCTACCGCTCTTGACATTCCTACACTCTTTCACCTAGTCTTACCTACCTACTTCATATAATCACCTATCATGAGTCATGACATTCATCTACTATTATCTTCCACTATATTTCATCTACCTACTATTATATATATATCACTACCCACCCTCATATCCCAACTATTACCTCTCATCAGTCTGGACGGCCTCCGTGATCAAAAAATTTTTTTCCTCTTTTTTTCTCGAACGCATAGCTTACTAATAATCTGGAAGAGCTACATCAACGGCAACACATCAAAAACACCACCACAACAACACCTACATCAATATACATAATATACTATATTATATATATATATATATACTCAAATCATTTTAACTGTTAATATATATATAATATTTAGTTACATACTATTATATTTTCAGAAAGTATGTTTATATTACAACACTTATACTCACCCCTTTAATATACATATCCACTATATTATATACATCATATATACATAAGTCAACTACAATATTATACTATACCTATTTCCAAATTCTTAGAAAATGACATTTTTTGGAGTACTTGCATTTGTACTTGTACTACAACGAAGATCAAACTCTCTTCCTTATATATATTCCTATTTGAAATGGTTTCATTTATATAATCACTCTACTGTTTGCACATTAACTGGGTCCTTGGACATGTTTGTACATTCTTAATTTATGGCCTACCACAACAAAGAGGCTCTCAGTGCACACATTGAAAATTTAGCATTTTTTCAATGAAACCTTAACTTAAATCGAATCAATATACCCGTATTTATCAATCTTAGGGTACACAATCAATGTTACTTAAAAAACACATCAAAATCAGCTAATTAAATTAATATTTAACTTTTCATATATATAAACAGCGCTATATTACTTACTTACAGCAGCAAAATTCTTTACCCGCAACCTCACTGTTTTCAATATATCTACGCCACAAAATAAAACTGTGCTGCGCAGCAATATATATTAACGTATGCACGCCTAGAAGACTGACTTCATCAAGTCAGAGTTAGGCAAGCTCTGATTGCAAGATCTTTTTTATGAGCAATTATTGACTTTTTTACGAATAATTATAATAATTAAAATAAGTTCAGAAATAAACTCGAAACGCATTGTATTCAGAGCATAAAAATTAAAAACTAAATAGTTATTAATATTATTCATAATTATTATTTTATTCAATTTCTTGCTAATTTGGGCTCACGAAATAAAACCCAATGGGATATTTAAAAAAAAATGACTGCTACATCAGATTCAAAGAGGCAAATACAGACTTCCATATTTAACTGAAATTATTTTAACTTTTTAAGCTAGGAAATTGTAACTTAGTTTCCCTTGCTCGCTCGTTATATATTAAATAAAGAAAATCCGAGTTGGAAACTTACTGACGAGGTTTTTTTAACCGCTCAACAGGTCCGCACGGCGCATACCCCGAAACATTATATAATACCTATATATATATATATATTATATATTATATATATATTATTTCATAATATTATATATATATATATATTTACATATATAATATACTATATTATATATATATATATTTTACGCCCTATATTTTATTATATAACTAGTATTTTACTTAATCGATCAGAGACCTATTATAAACTATATAATAATTAATCATTAACGAATACTATATAGTACATATACTATACCTTTATATATGCAATTAATCCATACCTATAACGGTATATGCTTCCCTATATTGCCGACCTTTTTAATATTTTTTTGGTTCACTTTAAAGCAAGTATGGGCCCACGTTTGCCTACTCTGCCTCCCTCGAAAAGCGCTACTGATTATTATTGTTTATATACAGTTATATCTATAACTGGTTTATATTACAATATTATATTTACAAATACTATATATAATATATATTATATATATATATAATATATTATCATAGTAAATTATAATTAAATACTATTATAGAGGGTGGAGCATGGAGGTACAGAATTTCTTTTTTAAAACATTTAAGCAATATATTCCCTTTAATTAAAACATCAATTTATGAAATGTTAATTATTCCTGATTTGTTTTTTCCCCACATGAATTCACATAGATATGAATTTTATCAACTTTACAGTTAACCTCCTTCTACCTTTTATCGTTATTCTTATTTTTTTTACTTCAAAACGCTCCAGACTGCTTCTCTATTTTGGGTAATATAGACCCCCAATATGCGTGATCTCACATAGTTTTCACTGACTTCAGTGGCCTGACGCGTGAATGTTTGTAAAGAATATTCCACGCTGCACGGTTTGGCGAATATTTTGTAGTAAAGCCCCAACAATCCCACTAATAATAGTTCGCGGAGCCTCGACAACATCCTTTATTTTTTAAATCAGCAGTCAAATAAACGTAATCTTCTTTTTCTAACTTATTGTGTCACTAGGACACAATAAACCAAAGCTCTATAGGGATCACTCTCTAACAAATACCACCTTAATAGGTATATACCACTGTTCATTGAATACCTCCCGTTATTATATTTACGTTTTGAACAAATGTTTCATCAATCTCTATAGTCCATCATTTGGTTATCTACATCAATCCTAGGACGCAGTATTTTTACTAAGAGAACTCACCAATTCACCTCACATGAATATTACATCCAGGCCATTGGTTATTCGATTCACAAAACCTGAAAATAAGAGATCATATCGAGCTTATTTTTACACCTAATAAAAAAGCTTCTCTTAAGTAAAATAAACTTTTCATATTTTTTTTATAATCTAAAAACCATGTACAACTGCTCCATAAAGTATTATTATACGGTTTCTGCAATACAAGAAATCGTCCACCCCGGGAAGCCCAGAGACCCCGACTCCTGCCATCTTTGGTGGGTTTCCCAACTGGTAATAATAAACCTTTAGAAATTAAAAATTATGAATTATAGTGTAATAAAGGGAATAATAAAAATCCCTTATTTATTTATACTTAGTCGATAACCCAGGTACCCATTAACTTCCATAGGGTAACCCTGACAACCACAAAGCATCTGTGACACGGAAGTTACGGGGTCTCTCGGCTTTCTACTATTTCCGGCTCCGGGGTACGCTTTCAGGGAGAGGGAAAGATTTAATTCCGCTCACCACCTCCACTGATCCTCACTGTTCGCTGTCCATACGAGCTCCTCCTATACACCTCGGGAACCAATACAAGTTCACACTTAATATTAATTATTCTCCGATGAATAACACTCGGCAAAAAAAACCAAAAAAAAAAAAAACTTAAGGCTTTTGAAGAAGGTCCATCTAGTATTATATTTTATGAAACTTTATTCTAAATAAAGTTTTCGAAAAGCCATTCATCACGACTTTTTTTTTTTCTGATCTCTACATGCAATCCTCCTTACAATTTTTCCTTTACCTTTCTCTGGAAATGACCTGTTCTCTCTCTCTCTCTCAACACTCAAACTGTCTTACATATGAATCCTCCTCTCCTTCATCTCTTCCTACTCTCTCCTCCTCATTCTCCGAACATTCTCTACTCTCATTCTCTCTCTTAGCTAATAATATATAATTATATATAATACTACCAAAAAATTCGTCTTACTCACTCTTTCCATACTGTTTTACCCTATCAGGATGGGTAAAACCTAATAAATCGTCACATACTACTATATATAAACATTCATACTACCACTTTTTTCAAAACTTAAATATTTATAATATACCACTTGAAGGAATTCGCGGAGGAACTTCAATCATATATTTGATTACATAACACAGCTAAATATTAAAACTGTATGTATGACAAAGGTAATTCGCTGATAATAGATCTTATATCATCAAATTTGGCAACTAACGGCTACTTCACGCCTTAAACCTCCGGCTGATTCCACTGCAATAATCGCGCTGTCTCTCTCACAATCAACTCAGATGTGTTCGAAAGGAAAGCGAACGAGCAGACGCTATCGCCAACTGCTTTTGGCAGCGTGCAATCGCAAAAGCGCACAAATTTTCAAAAACTTTATCTGTATAATAAATTTATGAAGTTAGACTTTGAAAAGATTGTCAAAAGTTAATATACTGTCATAACAAATGCCCATTGGCATTTGTTCTTAGCAAGTTTCTACTGCGGAGAAGAAGAGGCACTCTAGTGAAGACAGTCCTTCTTTGTGTTCTTCCACCATTCAATAGAGCACCATTGCAACCCACTGAAACGTCTGACCCGACATCAACTTCAGATTGCACACCAACTACATCACTATACCGTCTGCAAAGCGAAGGCAGTTGTTTTAGATTCATGATGAAGATTCGCCAACATTCATTGTACGGGCAGACGAAAAAATGGCATCATTAACAATAAAAATATTTGTATTTAAAAATTTTTATATTTCTTTTATTTTTCAAATTTGTAACATGTTCTGTATGTACTAAATATATATTTAAAGGTAAGTATTGTGGTAAATTCCCTTTCTATCTTTGTTTTATAGTTAGCGTTATGCACACTTAATATATATTAGTACATTGTACGTAGTTTGGCTACATACACTAGCGAAGCACAAAAAAATAAAAAAAACCTTAATTCACTTACCGGCGTTTTTTCACTTAACGGCGAGGGTCCGGTCCCAATTACAGCCGTTATATTCAGGCACGCGCGGCACTACTACTGTATATATAACTATATTTCAACTACTATTAAAAACAATATATATAGTCTATATATATATATATATCCTACTTATAGCAATTAATTTTTTTCCTTTTTTATCCTTTATCCAAAGTATCAATTTGGTTTTTTAATAACTAGAACCAACTGATCAAATCTAAAATATAATTGCCTACTTACATATCATGACTAGAAACCAATCTAATCTATACTTTTATCTCCCTCAACATTTATTAATTCCTTTATCATTATACAATTTATATACCTATGTTAACTACTATAATACAGCATATATAAAAATAATAATATATTTATAATTTGGCACCTTAAGAAAAACACTCATTCTACTATATATTTAATTTATTAACTGAAAAGTTTTTAAAACAATTTTAATAGGCCAAATTAAAATTAAAATTCGATTTTGCTATAAAAAGAACTTACTTTTTTTATTTTTTGGAGCTCAAAATTGATTTTATTTTCACCAATTCATTTTAATTTTTAACTCGATTTATAGTTATATAATATAATACACTATTCCGGGTACCCGGGATAAATTAAGGGACCGTATCAGTTTATATAATCAAGGGCGATCAACTAGTATAATAATACATTACTATTATCCGGGTCAATGCTATTACATGGAATTATCATATAGCCAGAGTAAGGTGGTAGTGGGCAAGACAACTCCAACTACCACCTAATATATATAATATGTACCTATTAGTCGACTCTATATTACACGATACACGTATACAGGAACATTAACTATTTAGGGTAAAATATAATTATCTTTTTATTCTTACTTCTCACCACCCTGACTACATAACTCAAGGTAGTATATGATAGTATAGGATATGGAATTCTGGTAGCCAGATTGTTTTATTTAATGCTGTTCACAGATGATGTGGTAGGCTAGAACGGCGGGTGCTCTACCTATGTAAATACACAAATATGTATTATTTATAAATATTTTAGTGTAGAGTCTAGAAACCGAAAATGCTAGACAGCATTATAGAATGATTATACTTTGCCTTTTTTTTTTTCATTTTTTGGAGATTATCAGGGCTCATTATTTTTCAACCATACTTTTAAAAAATTTCGGCAAGTTGAATGTCAAAAATGTATGCCTAACTCACATTGTTCAATCGGGTCAATGTCTCAATTTTTAATGCAAATTTTTTCCATAAATTGAAGGTAATGAATGTTAGTTCATTTGATCAATCAAGCTAAAGTTTAAGTGCTTAATTTGTTAAAATAATGAAATTAAAATTATTTCAAGTGTTATTTTTAACAGTGTGAATACAAAAAATTGGTTGGAATAGGAAGTAGGTGGAGCTACATATAGTAACATGTTTATGTAGTCACTTTATCATAATATGTATGGCAGCACTTTCTGCATAACTAGAATTAAATTTGTATCATTATTGCCATATGGCTATTTTTGGATGAATAGAAAGTGCAATAATTACCCAAAAAGGTTTTTGTACACCAGTGGAAAATTATAATTTCAGACAACAGTGACAAACACTTTTTGTAAGCCATCATACATACTTGAATCAAACTCATGGTCAAGAACAAAGACTTTGACCTTTAGTTAATATTATAAAACATGGTCTGAAGGACTGCAGCATTAGGCCAACAAAAGGCAAAAGTATCTACCTTTTAACCCTTAACAATAAAATAACTAATTTCATTAACCATTATGACATTTATGATCCTGTGATTTGTAAATATTATTGTAGATATATAAATTATTTATTTTCGTTTTTGGCGTATTTATTTTTTTTTTATATAAAACTTACTAACATGTTTTTAACATTATATCTATAAATAATATCTCATAAACTGGCAAAAATTGTGAAGTCATAGTATTTCTTTCAGAACATGGTGAGAAGTGGGTGTTTTAGGCACGCGGCTCTCTCCTCAAAATTTTATTTTGTGCGTTTTAATACAATACTTACATTATTTTTTATTCTTTTAAATTATTTAGTTATTATAATAATATATAAAAGTTTTTTTTACACTACATGTTTGTTCATATTATGTAGGAAAAATGTGAAAAAAGAAAATATGTATTCTTGTATTATTTAGTAAAAAAATAAAACCTAGGAATTCCGCTGCTCAAAACGTACTTGAAAATCATGCAGTCACGGGTGACCGCTTCGGGACCTAAAGTCTATTTAGTTTTTGCCAAAATCTCAAAAAAAAATTTTTTTTTTTTTTTTTTTTTTTTTTTTTTACAATTTATTACGTTTATATATAATCTGTTCACACCTGAAATTTTATGAAATTTGGATTTCCTACTGGACTTTCCCTATGACACTAGCGTAGTTCGCTGTATGATATTTTTCGTATAAATATCTATTAATCATTATTGCAACCTATTTACCAATTTTTCTATAATTAAACAATTATTGAGAGGGTCTTCATAAGCTGTTCATCATTATGGAGAAGATTAGATTCTATCTAAAAAGAAAATATTTTTTTTTTCCTTTAGTAATCAGCGCATATACCTTCCCGCAATAGATTCGAGCGCCGTTCCGGAATGTGCGCACCGGACTCCTTTATATGTTTTTTCAAGAGAAGGTAATATAGGTTTTATTTTGATATACAAAAAAGAAAATAAAAATTGAGAGAGCTTACATTAATAGCATAGGTGAATAACGTCCACTGTAACACAACAAAAGTTCTAAATGGGGAGATTTAGGGAATAAACTTTTTTCTTCTTCAAGCATTTGAATTTTTTTTGATTTTTATAAATAGGGCGTCTTCTTCTGTCAAAGCCTTTCAGTTTTAAAATAAACAAACTTTCTTTGCTCTTTTGCAATATGAAGACGTTTTTGTACATGGATAATTTTATTCTGAATACAATTCTTTATTAATTATTCTCTTCTTTCTTTTTGGTTCTGTTTTGACTCTTAGAAGAGATGATTCTCATATCTTCCTATAGTTAGGCCAGGTCTTACATTTTGGTCAGACAGAATTTGGTTTGTTGAATGTGATCAGGGAACTTTATATGAAATACTATTCATGAGATGCTTTATAAGACAATTATCGTTAGAGCACATACACATGTTCTTCCTGAGAAATCAGACTAAGTTCTTCGATTCTCCACTTAAAACGTGAGCTTTTAATTTATAGAAAACCATACTTCCAATCTGTCTCCGCTTTCCATGCGAAAATATCAGTCCGCTAATTTAATAATTTGCCACAATTCCCCACAACATTGATTTTCAGGTACTATAGAAGAAAAAAATAATCAGTAAGTTCTCTTAAAAAGGACAGTCACCATCTCAAATATTTTGAATATAGTTTAATTCAAGGGTAGAATGAGCTTCACTGCATAAGTAGAGGTGTTTTGTGCTTTTCCCCTTTCCTAAGAAAATAGGGGCAAGTCCATGGTTATTCAACATATTTACATGTTTTTCATCAGCCCCAATTTCGAGATCAAAATTGAAAGACTATAGCAACTATCTCAGAAAACATAATTTAAATTTTTAAATGTTTCCCCTAATAATCTGCAAACGGAGTTTAAGGAGACATTTTACATCCACCTACTTTTAAATTTTTTTGGCCCATAGTATTTGTCAGATTCTTGTTACATTCAGTCACCTTTAACCAGTGCAGAAAAGGATTGATATACCTGCACTTGTTATTATATTAAACTAGGATATTTATTGGTTTGGTTATTAATAGAACACATTCAGGGTCATTTACAATGGGCTGAGTATGATTAGAAGTTAATGGAATGGCATAATTTTCAAAGAAATAATATTTTCAGTGCACATTAATAATATATATATAATATAAATGAAATATATAAAATACACTTTCACTAATATTTGTACTTATTAGAACAGTAACGAAAAAGAGTTTTTCAATGATGTGTTGGTGGTCCTTAGTACCCAAGTTTTGATTAAAATTCAATGAGTATTATACCACCTTCTATTGAAAATACCGATGATAACTATTGGCCTGTGGCGTCCCATGTTAGACTAGGATGATCAACAGTTCTTTTTACAGTACTTTGAGCAGTAAATGACTTGGAATATCAGGTCCTTTACCCAACCCACTGATAAATTCTGTGGGTTCAGTTTTGACGTCATTCACCACTGGTCGTATAAAGTTTAAGTTTTTTTTTGTTTTGAGTCATTTTATAAAATAAATAATAAATTCTTTCAATCTGCACAAAAATCCCAAAATTCTAACTTTGGTCAAATACCTCAAAAAAAATACACCTCAATAAGAGTATAAATCCCTTAAAAAGAAAATAAGATATATATACCTATATTAAGTCATGTCACACAGTCTAAAACTACATCCATATACCAATCCCATTCAATCGAAAGATGAAACTTTGGTGACACAAATTATAGTAATCAAATAGTCTATTATATAGGTTATATTGTAATATGAAATAAATTAGAGATTTAGTGATAACTGTAAAAATAAAAAAAAACAGGATAGAAGTAGATTTATGGAATGGCATTCCTCGCCCATCCTTTTCATTCATTTATCAAATACATCTTATTCCACAATGATACAGTAAGGAAAAAAAAAATAATATCAAAAATTGCAACTTGTTCAAAGAAATATTGCTTCGTTCTTTACTAAATTTTGAAAAAATTTTCCCTCGACTTTTCAGAATATCTTAAAAACGTTTCCCCCCTGACCAAAGTTTTTATTTTCCCTCTGACTTTCCCGTCAGAAGAGTTGTGAAGCTCCGTGTATGGTATTTATAGTATATATTTTATATAGTATATATATATATATATTAATATATATATATATAATTATATAAATATATATATTATATAATTATATTATATATATATATATATATATATATATATATAGATATTATATGAGTATAATTTGATATGCAGTCATGGTGATAATCTGACTTTTCGGCATTCGAAGGCTTTCTAGTTTAGCCAATTATAATCAAAAAATTTGTTTTTTTTTATACAATTTTTAGACAAGCTATATATAATAATTTTTATAGAGAACATATTATATATATACTAATATATATGATATAAGTATATATATAATTTATATTATATAATATATACTATATTATATATATATATATATATAGTAATGGTACATATATTTACAGAGACAAGTGTGTTATTTATATAACAGTTTTGAAGTTAACCGCTTAGAACATTTCCAATAAAGAATTACAAGATATTTTTGATAACTGGTTCTCTTCCATGGATTTGGCAAGGTGTTTTGAGGGAGATGGGGATTCTCTTTGCATCAACTGTGGCGCTCAAATCGACTGAAACGGGAGGATCACTACAAGAAGGATGAAAAAGGGATGCTGAATGAGAGAGTGGAAGTGGGGTAAGCTAATGATGATTGGGTTGAATAGAGTTACTGATTGTGTTGCTATACGTTGGTATGATAACAAGTCGGTACACCAATATATCCAATTTTTGCCTGGTATTGAACCACGACGATTAAGGTGCCGCAAGTGGGAAGCTAAGGAAACAAATATGTTGAATATCGAGAGCCATTTTGTTGTAACAGGAATATAATCAAGTAATGGGCGGAGTTGATGCTGGCGGATAATGCTCACTGAGGCTATACCGGAGGTTCCACTTCAAGGTCCAGAAAATGGTACACTTGTATCTGATTTTTATTTTTGTTGGATCCTTAGTTCTTAGTGGTCAATGGGCCTGGCTGTTATTCCGCCGGATGGGTCATGTGAGTCAAAGGTGGTCTTTGTTCTTTCAAAAAAAAGATAAAAAGAACATCATGCCACTATCGATTTCAAAACGGACATAGCGGATGGGCTTATGAATTGTAGGAGTAGTGGCACCCCGTAAGGAAGACCTTCGAAAGCCGGGGCCAGAGCAATGGCAAAACGAGAAAACAGAGGTCAAACAGAGAATAATGCGCTCCCGCACAATCCTTGTCCAAGAGTATGACAAATATTGAAGATGGCATTTACTTCGTGTCAAATTGGGAAGAGAAAAGTTGAAAAAAAATTTGAAAAAAAGCTCAAAGCAACCTGTGTGAGGGGTAACTAGTCCCCAGGAGGTCACAATAGCACTTCATAGATTTTTTTTTTTGTTTTTGATGTTAGATTATAATATTCTATGTAGATCGTGTTTTTAACGGATGATTTCTTTTTTCTAATCTTTTGCAAATATGTCCACAGGTCTTTTCTTGATGCTTTTAA
>JABUQX010047009.1:20000-23512 GCA_015478945.1 Trachelipus rathkii
CGAAGAAATAAAAACAAATATATAATTTACACCTACTTTGACCAGTGAAGACAATGAATTCCATCATTGGGGTAAGAAAAAAACAAATGGAAATAGTTTTATGAATTTGAAAAATAAACTAGAAAATAAATTCCTTTCAGCTCCACCGTCATCAGTCGAAAGTGAAAGAAGAATATTTAGAACAGAAGGAAAATATTTTATGAAGCCACAAGAAATAGGTTATCCGCTGAAAATGGAGAACTGCTAATGTTCTGTCATTTAAACCTTAGAGCTTAATTCAAATAAAGTTTTAAGTTAATATTCTCTTTACTACGAAATATCTTTTCAATTTTCATTATTAATTTATTTTAATAGAATGGTTTGCTATAGGTAAGAATAGTTATTTACTTTTTTGTTTTATTATTTTGTATATAACTACTGGTAAACATGAAAATTTTTCCTTGAGACGGGTTTCGCATGGATTATTGATGTGCTGATTCCATCAAAAATGTAACGGTTTTTGCATATCACATTCGCATTTGTGAGATATTGTGTGTAAACAGATTTGTAAATTTTAAATGGAATTTTTTAATACCTTTTTCAAGAGGGTGTATCATAATAATAGTGGTATATATATAAATTATATATATATTAAGTGTATTATTTTATATAATATAATAATTTAATATAACAGATAATAATAATATATATAGATATATATATATATATAATATATATATATATATATATAATATATAATATATAATATATTGATATATGAAAGGGAGAGAACAAATACGCAATGATATGATACATGTTTTTGATAGATACATGTTAAACAAAATACAAAACTATGAAAAAAAAAGAAGTAAAATATGGGACAGACGAATGAATGTATTAAAAGGAATGGGTTAGTTAATGTAAACATACCTACGCGATGGTAGTAACTTTCCCTTCGTAGACGATCTACTGTGCATACGTCTGAATTCCCTCATCAAAGCTCCAAACAATAGTCCGGACTGCATTATAATTGATATTCCTCACTTGCCCTGGTAACATCCTTTCCATAAACTATTAGATCTTGATGGAAGCCGTGTCACTGCCTGCTTCAATCAAATCTGAACATCGCCTGTAAGGTATCCGGAAAAAATTTTCTTTTTAGGTGAGAATCAGTAAGTATTGCACACTTTATACTTTCATTAATCTACTTAATCATAACAATCCATGAGAAATGAAAACTGTCTAGCAGTTCCCTGTACAATGTTAGTGGGTTCTTGGCTTTCCTCCTGTTCCCCATGCAGAAAATTCTGTGCTACATCTTGAAAAAGACATTCCCAGAAACGCCTCTTTTGCCTCTAAATGCAGTCATTGTTGAGCTAAAAGGAGCAGCATCAACACGGAGAGGAGTGTCCATATTTGTGGCCATCAAATAAAATATCCCAGCTTTTTCTTCTCGTCACTAAGACCAGAAAACGTTGAACATATATAGCGGAAAGCATTCACACATCTTGAAAGCATTTGAGAAATATTGTTTTTCATCAAAAACCAGGGTCGTGTGTAGTGGAGGTAAAATGATGTTTTCTCTCTGTGTAAAAGTGGTTCACGTACAATGTTCCTGGTCACCTGGCGTCAAGGTTTCCTTCAGTGGCCATTCTCTTTGGGTCCAGTGATCCTTTTGCCGCCCGGCTGTCGCCAATAGCACAGGAAGCAGGGGATATTTGTGCAAACCTGGCTTTGGCCTGACCGCTATGGAAAATGTTACATTTGAGGTCTGATACGCAAGTATTTACCATCCATGACCTGAAAATATTGTAGCCTCTCCAAACTGTACTTGATTTTTGCATACTCCTCTCTCATTATCCGTACCCAGTACCCTACTAGAACCGAAGCAATACCTGTTGCCGGTTGTGTAAACAAAACACATACACTTTAAACTGCTTTTGGAAGTGTTAACAAACAGTCGCCACGCCACTCAACTGCATCGTATGCTGGGAGTCCCCATAGCGAGTAGTAGGCCTGCAATTTCACCGATGCAATACACAAGGTTTACCATCTGACTGAAAGAGCCTCCGCAGCTCTGCTTCTGTCTGTTACAATAAAAATGTATTACTCTTGTGTCATGGGTCCAGTATCATTTTTCCTCAATGCAACCTCGAAGACCAAAGCATCAGGAAAACAAACTTCGGCAAATACAACTCTCATACAAGATTCGTTCAGTTCACCCTGAGTGAACAATGACGGACCATCTCAGAAACGTATTTCAGATGGTGATAGACATCAAATTCCAAGGTCATTGGGCATCCATACATGAGACCGTACTAAAGTTAAAATGCTTCCAAGTATATCGAACCGCAGTAAAACTTTGAAAAGCTACTGTAGATAATAATGCGGAGGGGTAGCGTTCTTATACAGCGTACGTAGTGCGCACATGAATTGATCATTCCTAGGGAATAATGCAAAAATAGGGATCCATAATTGCACGAAAACAGAATGTGATACAGCAAATCCGAAGATATATATATGAAATCAGCACCTCCGAATTACTAATATTTACGTCGGGTGGGGTGGACTTGGCCCACCTTAAGGCCATACTTTGGGTCTCCTCCCGACTCTCCTCCATCCTCCCTAAATGCACTTTTTGGAATTTTTTTTTTTTATTTTGAAAATCCAAGGCCCTATATCGGTCATAGAGCGCACAAAAAAATAATTATATGTAAATTCTAATAATAATAGGTTTATTAAATGTTTTGAGATAACGCCAGTCCCCGTCCGACCATGGAAGGGTGAGTGGATCCAACCATTGAGGGGTGAACTCGGACCATCTGTTTAAATTTTTCTTTTTTTATTTATAATTCAATTTTATTATATTTTTAAATTTTTTACTTGATTATATAAATTAATTATTAATCAATATTAAAATTTCGTAATAAAGTAATAAAAATGTCAATAATGAATATAATAAGAATAAAAAATAGGTGGGCCGATTCACCCCTCTCCGCTCAAAAATTTTTTACAACTTTTTGAATTCGTTTTTTTTTTAATTAAAATTTCATTTTTTTTAAAAAATTTTCCTTAATGATAAGTAAACTTTTTTATCTATAAGGGATATTAATTTAATTTTATACGTAATAAAATGTTCATATAAAACGTAAAAATTACGAAAAACAGTGGTTGAGTCCGAGTCACCCCTCCTCAATGTAATTTTTTTACCGGCGGGGGTGAATATAAACCAAATTAGGACCCCCCCGTGATTTTGCCACTAATAATGTTTGTTTGGCAACATCAAAAAAAAATTTACTGTTAAGATATTTTTTAAAGCTTACATACTCGAGTGTATCCACCTGAAAAAAATAATTAAATATCCATCCAACAATTTTTCTCTTTAATAACGGTTTTAAGAAAAAAACTCACATTTTCAAAAAAAGTGAAATTCTATTGAAGGACATTTTTGTACCCCCTATTTCTAACATTTTTAAATAATAAAACTTTCCTAGAATTAAAGATGATCTAACATATAAATAAAGTAGTAGTGT
>JABUQX010047011.1:5000-31621 GCA_015478945.1 Trachelipus rathkii
ATGCGTTTTACACACCCTCAAGCAGTAAATCATTAAATCAAACCGCCCACCCCACCCCTCCCACCTATCCATGATTTATTGATCTATTGATCTAGTGATTCAAATCATATTTCGGGTATCATTTTGTATAAACATAACATAAAAATAAGTTCTTTGAATAAAATATCATAGTAAAGTGTAATAGTTTACTGACCCTAACGCAGTAAAGCAGTAAATCATTAAATAAAACCACCCTACCATTTCCTCTCACCCTTCCATGATCTATTGATCTATTGATTCAAGTCATATTTCGAGTATCATTTTAGATAAACATGACAAAAATAAGTTCTTTGAATAAAATTTCATAGTAAAAATTATTTAACATAACCTAACAAAATTTATAATAACCTATCCCATCTATCATACTGACCCACGAATATATGCTAACGTAACAAAGTTATCACATAAATAAAGCTAACATATTATATCCTGGACTAAGAACATAATATACAACAACATACCTAACACACCTTTCGTATGAATAATCTACTAATATTAACAAAGTTCCCTACTTATCAATGGTAAACTAGCTAACAATGCACATCAAACTCAATTTATCCCCACCTTTTCAATATATCAATGCTAATTTTACATAGGCTAAGTAATATTTAACAAAACGTACAAAAATATTTTAACCGAAGATAACTATCGCAATGACAAACCAATAAATGCTAACTTGAATTAAGAACATAAACCTAACATACCTTACGCACGAATAAACTGATAACATTAACAAAGTTCCATACTTAACAACAGTAAGTGACTAATATTACCTACAAAACGTAACCTATTTACACTTTTTCAAGCATATCTTTAACATATCAATGATAATTTTACATTAACATAGTACTATTTAGCAAAAATTTATCATAACCTTACCTAACTATCAAACGAACCAACGAATAAATGCTAACATAACAAAGTTTTCACATCAATAAAGCAAACATAGCATAACCTGAATTAAGACCATAACGTATCATAACTTACCTAGCATACCTTACATATGAATAAACTGCTAACACCGACAATGTTCACAGAGTATTATCGGTAAAGCAGCAAACATCAAGCATATCTCTAACATATCAATGTTAATTTTACATTAATAATATTTAAAAAAAAAATTATCATAACCTTACCTAAATATCATAAGGCCCAACGAATAATTGCAAACATAAAAAAGTTTAATCCTCAGTAAAGGTAAACTAAGAACATAACATAGTTAACACACCCGGCCCACGAATATATGCTAACGTAACAAAGTTGTCACAGAAATAAAGCTAACATATCATTTCTGGGACTAGGAAAATAATGTACAACAACATACCAAACACACCTTGCGAATGAATAATTTGCTAACATGAAGAAAGTTCCCTACTTATCATAGGTAAACTAGCTAACATTGCATACAACTCAATTTATCCTCACTTTTCCAAATACATAGTCGATGCATACAGTTTTACATAGGTATAGTAATCACTAACAAAAGTAACAAAAATTATATAACTCCTATCTATCGCAAGACAAACTAATAATTGCTAAATAACTAATAACATAAACAAACCTAACATACCTTACGCCACGAATAAACTGATAACATTACAAAATTCATACTTAACAACAGTAAAAATAACTAACCTTACTGCAAAACTAACCTATTTACACTTTTTCAAGCATATCTCTAACATATCATGTGTTAATCTTTACCATTAACATAGTAATCATCTAACAAAAGAATGTAATCATAACCTTACCTAACTATCATACTGCCCCAACGAATAACTGCAAAACATAGAAGTTTTATCCTCAGAAAAGCTAAATTAAGAACATAGCATATTTAACACTCCCGGCGTCCGAATAAAATACTATCAACAGTCAAAGACATTAAACAACTAAGCTAACATAGCATAACTGAACTAAGAATATAAATGTAAATACAAACTAACATACCTTAATTATGAATAAATTCTAACATAACAAAGTTCTAAAATCAATAAAGCTAACAACATTGTCATGCAAAACATCAATCTATCCCCACTTTTCCAGCATAATCATGCTAATTTTACCATAATGTTTAGTATAATTTAACAAAACTTAACAAAAAATTTACATAACCTACATACTACCCGACTGACAAACTGAATAATGATAATTTGAAGCTAAGATATACAACAAATAACATAACCATTGCGCACGAATAAGAATGATACATTAACAAATGTTACCTACCTACAACAGTAAGTAAACTAACATTCTACAAAACCGTAACTATTTTAACAATTTTTTCAAGCATAATCCTCTAAACATTTCAATGTTTAATTTACAACTAACATTAGTTTTTATCAATAATTATAGCATAACCTATCTAACTATCATAAACGAACCAAAGAATAAATGGTAACATAAACAAAGTTTTTCACATCAATAAAGGTAACATAAAGCATAACCCTGGCTAAGAAGTTAACACAGAATCATAAGTTACTAGCGTACCTTAACACTATGAATAACTGTTAAACACCACAAAAGTTCAAGCGCATAAAGATCGATAATAGATTATCTCTCATAACTAATAGTAATTTTACATTACATAGTAAATATTTAACAAAATTTATCATACCCTAACTATCGTAAAATGCATTTTTTTAAAGTTCTAAACATAAAAAGTCTTTCACATCAAATAAGCTCAAGCATAACCTGGAAACTAAGACAATAACGTATCATAGCTTACGTAGCAATAGCTACATATGAAATAAACTGTAACACCGCCAAAGTTCACTGCCATAGGAAAGCCACTAATGCCACTTATTCCAACATGTCAATGTTATTTTAACAATTAGCATAGTTAATAATTAACAAAGATTATCAAAACCTAACCTAATATCATACTAACCTGAATAAATGATACATAACAAGGTTTCAATAATAGAAGCTAAAATAGCATGAACCTAACTAATAACATAGTGCAAAACAACAAACCTACATACCTCTTAGAATAAATATATATATATGGAAATAATAAATAATATACTATATATAATATATATATATATATAATATATATATATATATTATATATATAATTATATTATAATATAATATATATATACTATATATAGATATATATACTATATTATATATATATATATATATATATATAATATATATACATATCCATTTAGAGAATTAGAGTAAATTTTAAGCTACTAGAAGTAGTAGCATTGTATTAACTATTTTTTTATTTGTTTAATACTTAGGTAATTTGATTGTAAGTTTTTTAACTGCTCGAGGATCGAGACATTTTAGTTGGAGTTGTTTCATGAACTTCATAATGGAGTAAAGGTTGACTTTATATTTAGTAGTATCTAAATATTATTTTCCAGAAAGTGGTTAAATTCTGGGTAACCTCAATAATGTAAATTCTACTACTAACATTTACAAACAAACGATTCGTAGTAATTATAAAACACCCCGATTTAATAAATTAGGACGACTACTTAGAATTGTTACATTAATGTTTATTGTAATGTTATTATTGACTACAGTGAAAAATTTTACTCCATATTGCTGGTAAAATTAATCGAATAGGAATTTAAGTACTATAGGTTTGTTTTGTTATTACTATAGAAAATATAATTGGAAGTAGGTTTAATTTTAGTAATAAGCAATAATATAATTGAGTGAAGAATTAACACTGTTTTAGTGTGGATTTTTAGACACGAAGTCAACAACCATTCTCCAAACTATTCGTTTTCCCAACTCTTTCCTTCTGAGGCTACGGATAAGACTCCTTTCTATACTTCTCTTATGTATTTCATCAATTTCTTCTTTTTTCAGACGGGACCCTCCCTCGGAAGGGGTCCCTGATACTTCCGGCACGACTCCTTACACTTCTCTCTATGCAATCTCAAATTTGATCGCTTCTAACAGGTATTTCCTATTTTTTATGGCAACCCCCCCTGAGGGAACCTATGGGAGGTAACTATGCTGTTCTATATATATAAATATATATGTATATATATTAGTATATATATTATAATAATATATTATATAATATATATTCTATTATATATATGTATATATATAATATATAACCTATATATATATTATTATATTACATATTTAGGTGATAATAGAAGTTATATTAAAAAGTTTAGTCGATACAATAATCAATTATCGCCATGGTCTGTGGTTAGCCAATAGCAGGAACTAAGAGGTAAGAGTTGAATCCTCAATAGCATAGACGCACTGATCGAATCAATATGGATCAATATAATATGAGTTCAATGACGTGATGTGACGTAATAATATAAGGTATTGAAGTAAATTCAAGTTGCTGATAATAATGGTGGTCAATGCGTGGAATATATTTTACAATCACGCAATGACAACTACACAAGTAGTAAATATAAAGCTTCAAATCAGTAGTAAAATTTACTACTTCTCTTTCTACTATTAGTTAAAGTAGAAAAAAGTAGTTAAAATTAAGTTGTCATTTATACAACTGAACAAAAGTTCATTTTACCACTAAGCTAAAAAGCGTTTCGACTAATTACAATAGTATTTTCATTAATAACTATCCAAAAGTGCAAATTAACTTTTTTAGAGTTGGAAGCCTACACAGGAACCCGAAAAAGTAGTAGAAAAGACTCAAAAAGTTGTTATTTTAACTAAACTTTTTTCTAAGTGTAGATGTTAAATATTGCATAATAATCGCAATTAGATAAGATGTTAAAGAAAGAACATATAATGAGAAGGTAAAGAATTAACTGCCTTCTCTGGGATTGAACCACCGCATGTTGCGCGTGAGGACAATATGCCCGGTGTACTATACAACTGAGCCATCCTCTAACCCACAAAAGTTAGATTCACAATCATAAAGCAACGAGTTCCCGTCAAGGCGACATCACAGGTGTCCAGCCTGTCTATCTCTAGTTCTTTATATTTTAGATTGTAAATATTGCATAAATAATCGCATTAAGATAAGATGTTAAAGAAGAACATATATGAGAAGGTAAGAATTAACTGCCTCTCTGGGATTGAACCACCGCAATGTTGCGCGTGAGGACAATATGCCCGGTGCTATACAACTGAGCCATCCTCTAACCCACAAAAAGTTGGATTCAAGAAAAGTCATAAAGCAACGAGTTCCCGTCAAGGCGACATAACCAGGTGTCCAAGCCTGTCCTACCTCTCGTTCTTTATATTTTTAATGTTAAATATTGCATAATAATAATTATATAAGATGTTAAAGAAAGAACATATAATAGCACGGGCATATTGTCCTCACGCGCAACATGCGGTGGTGTTTCAATCCCAGAGAAGGCAGTTAATTCTTAAACCTCTCATATATATGTTCTTATTGCTTAACTCTTATCTAAATTGCCGATTATTATGCAATATTTAACTCTTATAATACTTCAACAGAGATAGGAACAGCTGGACACCTGGTGATGTCGCCCTTTGACGGGAACTCGGTTGGCTTTATAACTGTGTTTGAATCTAACTTTTTGGTGGGTTGGAGGATAGCATCAGTTTGTTATAAGACCAGCATATTGTCCTCACGCGCAACATGGTGGTTCAATCCCAGAGAAGTCATTAATTTTTTACCTTTCATTATATTGCAGCTTTAACATATATTATATAATAATAATACATATATATATATATATATATATATATATATATATTATAATATATTATATATGCATTAAATATATATATATATTAAATATATATAATATAAATTATATATTATATATATATATATATTATAATTTATATATATATATATATATAATATTATATAATATTATAAATATATATTTCACATATATACATATATATTATATATTATATATATTATATATATATATATATAATATATATATATATATATTATATATATATATATATATATTAATATATATATATACTCATAATATATGTTATATATATACATATTAATATAATATAATATAATATATATATTATATATATATATAATATAATATATATTATATATATTATATAATAATATATATACTATATATATATATTATATATAGTAATATATCGTTCCGGTTATATTTTTTTGGGAAACTACCTTTAGAATAAAACTTGGAGCACCAATATTTTGAACATCCGACAGAAATTATTCAATCGTTTCGGAACCAAGCTGTTTCCATCCTCATGAGATAATGCACTACAAAACATATAAAATTAATAATACAGCAGAAGGGAGAACATAATAACAATAAAGCAAAAAATTATACAAAAAACATTGAATTGATATCAAAATAAAAATAATAAAATATAAAAATAAAGTTGATAATTATGTAAGAAACATTAATCACGTAACTAAAACAAACAAGTTACAATAAATTGATGGTTTAATACCTTAAATTAATCGGAATAACAAAAATTGAAATACAATTATAAAGTCGGTCACATACTAATTATTTAAACAAGGTTAACTTACTTAGTTTAAGGTGATGACAAGATTGATACGAAAACAAATGGGATTATAGCAGTTTTAGATTAAACGGGCCACTGTCGTTGTTAAGAATAGGTTTAAGATTGTGAATGAACAAAGATTCCGAAAATATTTAGGTTGGTTGGATCGGAAGTTTCTGCGAGTATAGGAAATTGGAGTGATTAAGAGGGTGATTATTAATGTGTGAGAATGATCTCTGATGGCAGAATGGGTCGGGGAACAGAGAAAATTATTTGTCCGGGAGGAAACACCACGGTGCTCATCAATCCTGACTGTAAGTTTACGTAGGGTGGTGCTACCCACGTAGATGGCTGTGCAGTCATCACAAGAAAACTTGTAAACAACAGAGGACCTAAGAGCAACGGGAATTTTATCCTTATGATTTAAGTAGAAGAAATATTAAAGCATGAGGTGAATGAGATTGATGTTGAGTTGAGGATAGTGTTTCTGTAGGACCTGCGATAGATCTTTTTTCAGTTTCAAGTAGATGGAGTCGTAATAGCAATCTGATAAAAATGTCACGTTTTTTTGGCTTGACTATAAATTTTTGGGGTTCAAATTGGCATTAAATATAAGATAAAAATTTTGGATTAATAGAAGAAGGGGAAATAGTTAGAAAGTGAAAAAACTATGAGAGAAGGTGAACTTCTTTTGCATTAAAAAAATGGAAGAAGTTAAATGGTAGGCTCTATGTAGAAGAGTTTTTATGCTGTTGCATTTGTATAATAAAGGAGTATGACTAAAGAAATTTAATCCAAGACCGGTGAATGTCTTTTTTCTGTAGATCTCTGTAGTGAAGTTGAAAGATGATTTATTAATTAAAAGGTCGAGAAAGGATAGAGTGTTGTTACTCTCATCTTCTCTAGTGAATTTAATGTTGTGGAGTTGTGTATTTAGATAATTAAAAAACAACTGTACATTGTTTTTATCAGTAAATAATAAAAAAGTATCATCCATGTACCTCATAAAAAGAGGATCTGAGCTGGGGGGGACATTGATTCAGCCACAATTTTGTAATGATTAAGGTAAAAGTTTGCTAAGGTGGAGCTAAGGGGGAGCCCATAGATCAGAAATTTGATTGGCCAATATAGTTCATATATTAAAAAAAAAATAGGTGTCCCTAGTTGCTAAATCGAGTAAATACTTAAATTCTTGTCTATTAAAATTGTTGAAAATATCGGTGGAACTAAAAATAGTGTTAATGATAAGATTAATGACATCGTCAGTGGGAATATTTGTGTAGAGGGATTCAATGTCAAAACTGGTCATATGAAAGGTATGTAAACTTGTTAATAGAAAATAACATCTTTAAATCGGTAGAATTGCCGTACGGTAATTAAGAGTTGCAGGCGAAAGGGGGATAAAGAGGGGAACTAGAAAACTAGCAAGTTATAATATGGGTTTATAGGCTCTAAATATATGGCACGAATCGATGTTAGGTTTATGGACCTTTGGTAAAAACGCTACAGGATACCGGGGGAAGAACCTCTGGAATATTTAATATAACCTATTTTTATCAGATTTCCCTATTACGACTCCATCTACTTGAAACAAACTGAAAAAAGATCTATCGTAGGTCCTACAGGACCACTATCCCTCACTCAACATACAATCTCATTTTCACCTCACTTTTAATATTCTTCTATCTTAAATCATAAGGATAAAATTCCCGTTGTCTTAGTCCTTACTGTTGTTTCAAGTTTTCTTGTGATGAACCTGCCAGCACTCTACGTGGGTAGCAATACCTGCTACGTCAACTTACAGTCAGATGAGCACCGTGGCGTTTCCATCCGGACAAATAATTTCTGCTGTATCCCCCGACCCATTCTGCATCTAGAGATCATTCTCACATTAAAAATCAACGCCTCGTAATGCACGTAATATGGTCCAATGTACTATAGACTCGCAGAAACTTCCTGGACATCCAACCAACTTAAATATGTTAGGAACTCTTTGTTCATTCACAATCTTAAACCTAGTTTCAAACAACGACAGTGGTGTTTAATCTAAATCTGCTATGAAGTCCCCATTTTGTGTTTCGCTAATTCAATCTTGTCCACTCGACTTAACTGAGAGAGGTTAACCTTGTTTAAATAATTAGTATTTGACCTACTTGTGCATTCCTTATAATGTAAATTTTAATTTTTTGTTATTCCGATTAATTTAAGGTTATTAAAACTCATCAATTTATTGTAACTCTGTTTGTTTTAGTTTATTCGTGATTAAATTTGTTTTCTTGTACTATATTTATACTTTATTTTTATTATTTTAATTATTTTTTCATTTTGTATCATTTCAATTTTTTTTTGGTAAATTTTTTGGTTTAAACATTTTCTTATGTTCCCCTTCTGCGGGGTATTATTATTTTTATTCTATTGGTTTATTGTAGTTGGCATTAACCTGAGGATGGGAACAGCTTGTATTCCGAAAACGTTGAATAAAGTTGATCCTGTCCGAGATTTTAAACTATTAGGTGCTCCCTGTTTATTCTATATATATATTATATAGATATATATATATATATTATATATAATATATATTACTGTATATAATAATATATTATATATGTAATACTATATATATCATATATACTAGTAAGTAAATATATATATAATACTTTTATAAATAATTAATATACATTATATATTATGTATATGAATATATACCATATATATAGTAATATATACTATTATACTATATTATATATATGATATATATTATTTAAATATATATATATAATATATATATATATAATATATAGTAATATATATATATAGTATATATATCAATTAGATTAGTTACTTATTGTTTGATACGTTGTTTTGTTAAATGTGTAGCCAGAATTTATTCTTACGTAAGGTATTGGTAGATTTGTTGTTTTGCAATTTTGTTATTTATAAGTTAGAGGTATGCTATTTACTTTACTGATTGAAGACTTTTGTATATTAGCATTTATTTCTTTGGTAATATGATAGTTGGGTAGGGTATGATAAATATCTTAGCTAAATATTACTATTTAATTGTAAATATTTACCTTGAATCTGTTTGGAAAGGTGGAATTAACTGTTATTAAATCGATATATGTGCAGTAACTTGCGATGTTAGCGTTTTATTACATAAGTAATAGATATCTAGGTAGTTATGATACGATTTACATGTTCTTTAGTTCAGCTGTTCATGTTATTGTATATTTAGCGTTTATTGTGATAGTTGAAAACTTTGTTATGTTTATTAGCATTTATTTCGTATAATGGTTATCATAAATAGTTAGGTATAATTTGTTAAATTAATATTGTTCAAGTTTTACAAAATGTAATGTAAAATTACATTATTTAATTCCAAGGTTAGCCTTATCAGCAATTCATAACTTAGGACTGCAAACTTTTACTGTGAGCTTTGAATTTATTCATATGTAAGGTATGCTAGGTAAATTATGATAGACTGTTTTTAGTTCAGGTCTGGTAGTTATTTGTTAGCCTTTATGATGTAAAACTTTGTTTATGGTCTAGCCATTCTATCTCGTTGGTGTCTGTATATGAATAGTTACAGATTAGAAGATTACATAATAAATTTCCAGTTAAATACGTTATTACCTATGCTTCAGTGTAATATTTCGCAACATATAGAAATATCGCTATTTCAATGTCTCAGAGATAGCTGCTTAACGTAAATACCGGTTACCGGTTTACAGGTAATTCGTATTAGTTAGGCGTTACTGTTGTCTAGTTAGTGATGCAGGGAACTCTTGTGCTTAAGTTATCAGTGGTTATGTTCGTGCGTAATGTATGTTCAAGGTTTTCTATGTCTATGTTCTTAGTTACTGATATATTCAAATTAAATTATCTTATTTAGTTATAGAGTTTGCAGATAGTTAAGGTTAGGCTGTGAACAATTTTATTGTTACGTTTTGTTCAATATTAATATACATATGTAAATTTAGACATTGGGTTGAATAAAAAGTGGGGATAGAGTGAGTTTTGTATGCAATGTCTATGCTACTTTAAACAACATATGATAAAGTAAGGAACTCACTTTTGGTCTAATGATTAGGCTTGACACATCTCTCATCCAGAGCATGGTGTGTTAGGAATGTTGTGTACAGTTACGTTCTTAGTGCAGGATAACTGATTGCATTATCTTTTATCTAAGGGGAACAACTTACTAAACTTGTCCTTATAATTTAAAAATGTGCTGATATTTGTTATGTTTTACGCTTTATATAGGAATATTTTAAGTTGGGGGAAGGTGCTTTGTAAAATAATTTGTCTGGCGCATTATTATAGTTAGTAAGATGTTCTTATGATAACCTTTATATTAAAAATTAACAAGGTTAATGTAAAATTGAACATTGATCGTAGAGATCCATGCTCTGAAGTTTGCTGCTTTACTACGATGAATGCCGCCTGCGAATTTGTCCGTGTTACGCAGAATATCTTCATTTGTAAGGTTGCTAATAAGTTATGATAATTATATTGTTTCCTTCAGTTTAGGTTAATGTTGATGCTTATGCTTCTATTAATTGGCCACCCTTTGTACTAATGTTAGCATTTCATTCGTTACATTCATCCGCATGCACGAGACCTCTATTAAGCAAGGTTACTGATTAAAGCTTTTATGTTAAATTAATAATCAAATGGTAGAATTGCTGGAAGGTGCGGAATAGATCTGAGTTTGTAAATGACAATGTTACTTCATTTATCCATTGATAAGCTACCGGACTCTTTTAGTAATGTACGTGGAGAATTATCTCATAACGGTCAATGGTGATGGTTTTAGGAATGTGTTGTACACATTAATGCTGCTTCACAGTTCATGGATAGTAATGTTATCATTTACTCTGAATGTTTAAACAATTTCGTTACATTAGCAATATTGCCGATCTCGGTCGGAGTGTGTTAAAGGCCTATCTCATTTGTTCTCTTAGTTTACGCTTTACATAGGTAAGGTATTAAACTCTTGTTATGTTTGCAATTATGTCGTTGGGGTCAGACTCATACGATATGTGTTAATGGTTCATGACACCATTTATCATATACTATAAACGGGCAATTACACATAGCTGTATATTCACCATTATATATCAACACTATGATATGTTACGAGTCACTGCTCTAGATGTTTTGCTGACTATACTGCGGAGCATGATCATGCTCTGAGGCTGATAACTTTGAGTCGATGCTTAGCAGTATATTCATATGTAAGGTGTGCTAACTAAGTTATTCATACCAATTTATGTTCTTAGTTTAAGGTTACTAGTTTATAAGTTACCGATTCTCACTTTCACCGAGTGAATCTGCAACTCTGAGTTATGTAAACATTACCATTTTAATTACTTGCGTTAGTTTCGTATGACACTCATGTACTAAGTTATTTGAATAAATTTTGTTACAATATTACTATGTTATTCAGTAAACAATTAAATACTTCATTTTATCGATGTCTCACGATATACTGCCAATCTCGCTTTCGAAAAGTGTAAACATACGGTACGTCTTCTGTGAGATCTACTTACATCAGTAAACTTAACTCTTGTGAAGCAGCGACGAAATTCTGTTGGATGTTAGTCAGTTTATGCGTAAGTCGTCAATAATTCCCCATTTGACGATAACAATTTATGTTTGGTTAATATCATTGAGCAGAGCTTGCAGTGAGATAGTAGGGTAGGTTTATGATGAAATCTTGTTAAGTTTTGTGTAAGTATTACTAACCTAGCAAATGATTACCTAATTGATATTTTGAAAAAGTTGGGGTAGATGGAGTTTTGTGTGCCAATGTGTGAGCTAGTTAAACTTGATAAGGTAGGGGGAACTTTGTGTGAGATGTTAGCAGATTATTCATACGCAAGGTGTGATAGGTATATTGTTGTACGCGTTATATTCCTAGTCCAGGATATGATATGGTTTAGCTTTAGAGGGTGTGATGTGATAACTTGGTTCGGTATTATGATTTTTCGGGGTGAACAGTAAATGATAGATGGGGAGGTAAGTTAGATAAATTTTTTTAGGTTATGTTAAATAACTTTTACTAT
Organism: Trachelipus rathkii; assembly: GCA_015478945.1. NCBI lineage: Eukaryota > Metazoa > Arthropoda > Malacostraca > Isopoda > Trachelipodidae > Trachelipus > Trachelipus rathkii. The sequence goes on from JABUQX010047011.1 coordinate 17,558, forward strand.
GAATTTTATTCAAAGAACTTAATTCTTTGTTATGTTTTAATCCAAAATAATACTCGAATAATGACTTGAATCAATAGATCAATAGATCATGGAAGGCCTGAGGAGGAAGAGGGAGGGTTTGATTTACTGAATTTTAGGTTTAGGGTATATAAGAACACAAATTTCCTAAGTTATAAATTAATTTTTATCCCCCACCTCCAAGATCAGAACCTCTTTCATATGTTAAATTTTACGTTATATACAAAAAATGGATACCACTACCCAAAATTCTGATTATGAATCACTAGACTCAATGATCAATAGATCATTTGATGGGTGGGGGAGGAGGGTACGGTGGGTCGTTTGATTTACTGATTTACTGCTTTAGGGTGTGTTAAACGCAAATTTTTTTTTCTTTTTCAGCTTTTACGAAAAATATTTTCTCTTAAAAATTTAAATTAACGAAAAACAAATTATTATAAAATAAATAAATATTTTTTTAAAATATATATATTAAATACAGTAACTTAAAAATTAAGTTTCTCAATCGAAATACTCAAAATAAGACTAAAATAAAATAAATAGATAAAAATATACATTAAAACAAAAAAATTATTTTAAAATTAAAATAAAGATAATTAAAATATAATGAAAAACAATAATAAATTTGAAAAATAAATAATAAAATATAAAAATAAAAAAATTAAACATTAAGTATATAAGTAAAATGGAACTTATAAAACCGTTTTAGTTTGCAAAATAAATTTAAATAAGTAAAGCTGATAAAGTAACATAAAAGAGTTTTTAAAACAAAACACAATTTTTTAAAAAAAAATAAAATTAAAATAAAAAAACAAATGATGACATAACTCGTTAAAATACAATAAAAATTTAAATTAAATTTTGAAGTCAAGGAAAACCTACGCAAAAAATGAACTAAATAGAAAATAGCAAAACAAATATGCATGTTTCAACTAGTGAAAAGTATATATTGAGTTGGTGAACGTTTATATAAATAAAATGAGATTTAAAATGAATGTCTTTTCAACTTAGAAAAAGGGTTACCGTATATTAGACCATCAATTGACGGCTTTGTACTTCTTCGACAAGAATCAGTCATGTGAACAGTAAGGCTGTTTTAGGTTAAATCACACAATGTTTAAGAAGGATAGTGTAAAGAGACGTTTAAATCACTAAATAAGCCTAAATGCAGTGTACAATGTGGTACATGGTAGTTTTGAATTGTTGTAATTAGAAAACACATTCATTGATTCATTATTCCATACCTTCATTTAAACGCAATGTTTACTAACTACAGCACCGCCCCACCGAGGATTCCATTCAATCGCTGCCTGGCGTGAATGGCTCATTGCTCCGCACATTACAGAGTTCTTGGCTCATTCTAAATATTTTCCTTCCTCTTCTTTCCTTTCTTCTCCTGGAGTCTCTTCCAACATTTCTTTATGCTCGGTCTTTTTAATTTTCAAGTTGGACGCAATATTCCGGCGAATTCTGGGAGCCCACAGACACACTCCAGGGAATATCTTGAACCCAATTCCAGATATTTAATGTTCTACGACCGATATACACATACTACACTCGGTCACATATATAGGCTAAAACGAGCATACTTTTGCTAATTCCCCAGCACCACACGGCTTCCAGTCACCTGGTGCCGGCTCTGACCTAACTACGACTCCCATCTTTGACTTCCCGACTCCTGTTACTAAACATCCTTCCTCCACTTCTTCCTCCCTCCTTCATTTCTTCCTCCCAGGTCTTTCTCTTAATGGCCCAACAAATCCCAACCTAAATCATATTTTCTTCTTCTCTCCATTTCTCGGATCCATTTGGTTTCCATTGTAAAAGCAGAAGTCTTTATTTTCTTTGATCAGCTGCGGAGCCCCCTCCAGGCGGTCCCACATGACTTCGCTATCACCGCTCCTCCTTACTTCTTCCTCTTCTCACACTCTCCTAAATAATGATCCTCTTACCAGTAGTCTCCTTAATTCTAGGAGGTGCCCACCACCCTCTCGGTATGGGATGCACAGGGCACGTATACTCGTTTTACGTACGAGAATTACGTCTTAACTACGCAGGTGGAAGCCGCAAATTTGAACGGGAATACGCTTAACCTCGAACTCACCCTAAATCGAGGGAGAAGAAAAGTGTGCAGCTATAAGACTTGTTCATTAACCATTTCTCCAAGAGTCCACACTACAACAAAATCAGTCAAGCCTGACCGCGCCAAATTGGTCCTCGTCTTGCAGCAAGGAATTACATAAACTTAGGCGCAATCCAAGCCATACAATATTATCTTACCGCCATTTAGAGAACTCCAAAGTCATACGTTTGCGCACTTATGGTCATATAGGATTCAAAATGCTTATATCCCAACGCTCCACTTGGACCGATCCATAATCTTGTGGCGGGGCATACCTGGTCTGGAGAATATCGTGACAGTCGACCCTCCCACTGGAATCCGAGCCATAGCCGTGAGAGTCCGTGCGTCGGTCCGTAAAAGCCTCTAGGGTGGATTTTAACTCTGGAACTGCAATTAGTTTATCACTAGCTACAAGGTATAAAGGGCGCGCGGCTAAGGGCTGGCTTTCTTCTCTTCAACTATGCCCGCTCATTGCGCTAATCTTACCTTCATTAAAAAATCCTCATGTTGCCAATACTAGCAATGTACTTAAGCAGTCTGGGGATGAGATGGTGAATGCGAGTGAATTATACCCTCTTACTGAGGTATATTAATATACTTAATAATACTAAATATTATATATATATACTAATATTTATAATAATAATACTAATATATATACTATATATCTACTATATATATATAATATACTATATATATATTCCTTGGGATATGCATATATATATCTATTTTTATTATTTGATTAGAGCATTAAGTTTATGATAGTTTGCTTTTTATGTAAGTTATTTAATTAATTAACGTAAACAAATTTAACACATGTTACCAATAAATAAAATATTGTGCTAAAGCAACCTTTTGAAAAATTAAAATAAATATTTGTTATTTGTGAAACAGCTCAATCGAAAATAATAATAATAATAATTTAATAAAATAAATAATTAATAAATAAAATAATAATAATAAAATATATTAATAATAATAATAAATTAATCTAATAGATTAGGACTAACAAAATAAATAATAATATAATCCAATTCTACAGATAATAATATAATAAAAATAATAATAATAATAATAATTCTATAATATATAGAATATATTTAATATTTCTATAATATATTATACATATAACTATAACGTATATCACCTATTAGTAAATATTATCCTACCTTATATATTACTCTAATGATAAAAATATATTACAAAGTTATAGTAATACCTATATTATAATATTATATTTACAAAACCTATATATATAGGTATCTATAATATATATATAACTATATATTTAATAATTATCATATATTTCATATATATACTTTATATATAACTAATAATATATATATTATATATAATTTGATATATATATTATATATATATAAATAATATATTATATATATGATATATAGTATACTACCTCTAGATACACACAGCTTTATATTATATATATATCATCATAATAATATAATATTATTTCTAACTATTATAAATATATAAATATATATATACTCATATTATTAAATATATATTATTATAATATATTATATTAATTACATATATTATATTATAATACCTATACATTATATATTATAATATAGTATAATATATTAAATATATATACTATTAATATAATATAATATAAACCTATCTATATCTATATATTATATATATATTTATTATATATAAATATTATAATATATAGTATAAATTATAATATATACGTATTCTATAAAACCTCTTTACCTATCCTATCTATATTATATTACCCGATAATATACTATATTATATAAGTATTATACCATCATAGTCTATTATATAGTATACTATCAACATTAATACATATTTCAATCACTAATACTACCACTCCCTACTAACGCAATAGAGTAAATGCGCGCGGCGCGTATAGCAATTATCCGAAGTAGATGGTATACTCGCAAGGCCAGTAGCAGTAGTATACACTAATATAACATAAAAGGAATAAGTACTTACATAGCGGGGGTTAGTACGTATATGTACTACGGGTACTACTAATCTACGGCTATATATTTGTACTTGGTAGGTATAAATTAGTATATAGGTACTGGTATATACCCACGGACCAGTAGGCCAGATTAAGTGGTTATTAATATATGCCTGATAGTACGGGCTTGGGTTGGGACGTCACGGGCTATTACTATATATATATATAGGGTATGCTAGTATGTCTATATAATAGTAATAGTATAGCTCTTACACGTTTAATACTATATAGTGTATAGTAATATACGCGCCGTGATACGTCACTAACTACGGGGAGTTAGGGATAAGGTACACTTATGGTAGTAGCTGATCGTATAGGCATAGGCTAGGCGTGCCCTAGTTCAGGCGTAGTAGTAGCTAATACCTGATTATACATATATTATAATAACTATCTATACGTGATACAAGCTAATCTAGTAGGTAGCCTCCCGTAGTATATTTATGGCTAGTGTACCTACTGCATGAGCGCTAGTATATTAGTAGTAGGGCGACATATTGGCTAGCCGGTAGGACGTTTATAAGGGGTATACCGGTACTTACATCTATATAACTATAGCTATGGGCCTCATTATACTAAGCTACGTTGTATAGTAGGGTATATAGGTATATATACTATAGTATACGTAATTATATAGCTGTGATCGCTGGTACCTATAAGGTTAGGGGTCGGTGCGTACCGTTCTATATAATGGTAGACAAATAAATAAAAGCTACTAGCTTATATATGAGATACTAGAGGTGTGTGTCACTAATATAACTAATGATACTAATATATATATATATACTATAGTATAGTATAGCGGGAGTGTGCGTACGTCTAAGTATATAGGGGTATTACAGTACTCCTGAGAGTATATATGGGTAGTATTAGGTCACTATTGATATATACCTCCTAGATACGGCCGGTGTTGTATGCTTACTACTTATAAATAATATATTGTAGAATCTAGTTATTATTACGTATTATTTTCGTTTGATGTGACGAATTAGAAAAAGAGATTTGATAGTATATGTATTCAGTATACGTTTTAGTGCTATCAGGGTTAGCACGAGTGTGATGTAGTATGACCAGTCGCATCAGAAACTAGTATATATATATTAGGTCATGGCGGAGTCCTCGAGGAGTCATTATTAAGTATTGTAAGTACCGTATAGATCATATTATAGTTGGGTCATATTTAGACATCCATGTGTATATATATCTCAGTATATATATACTCGTGAAATGTAAATGTCAATAGACTATATATTAATAGATAGCACCGTGGTACTGTAGCAGTTATCGAGGAGCTATATAACATAGTATATAAGTAAAAAGGCTATCTATGATCACTCGACCAGCTAAGTGTATGTCAGTTTCATTAACTTGTTATATAACCCTCCAAAGGGTCTTTAGTGACTGTGTATATATAACAGTATTATATACAAGCGCGTAGTACTACCTCGGGATACGTAGTCTGAGCGCCGCTATATATGTACTAAGCGCATGCTAAGTAATATTAAGCGTTGTTTGGGGATCACGCTCGATTACTACTAGTACTGTGTATACTTAGGGTCTGGCGTGACTATATATAGATTAGTATGTAGACTAAGTATGTGTGCAGATGGTTATTAAGTTGTGAGTTGAAAATGTCGGTAGTAATCGATGTTATACTTCTATCGACCGAACGGCTAAACAGTGATAAATAGCCATATAAAATGCTGCACTAGTGTAGTAAACTGACAAAATGTGAGATTTTCACACGATAGTGAGTAAATAAGAAAAATCTTTATGATACCTAATTAAAGTAAAAAGATAACTGTTTTTTAAAGTCAGTTATTTAATTATAGAGAGTGGCAGTGTGAAACGATGTACAATAAAATTCCTTTATGATATGTGAGAATACAACAATCTTCCGTGAAGAGTGTAATTGACTTTCTACTCCTCGGTGTTGTCAAAGATCCAACGTGACGCACTAGCGCGTTGTCTGTACAGATGCCAAAAGGTAGAAAACATTTTAATAAAAAGGTGATATGTAATTGATCAAAAGAAATATTTTTTTCGAAATTATTATTCACAACAGGAAATCGAGCTAATAACTCTCTTCTCTGACTCTCAGGTGGGTTCTCATCTCGTGCTCGGCTTCTTCTCTCTTCTGGGTTGACGTCTTCGTCGTACTCTCTCTATCTTTAGTTTCCGGGCTTCATCTCATCTCTCATTCCTCAGTCTTTGTGCGACTCGATCTTTAAATGCATCGTTCCCCAGATTATTATCTCGTCTCCCTTCATTATCTTTCTCTCTCTCAATCAATCTCTAAAAAATTTGTTTTTAAAATTTATTTTAAAGTAAAAGGCAATTCCTTACGAGCCTTTACTGAAATTAATATCTCTTCGTCGTTATCGTACTTTTCATTCTTCCATTCATTTACTCTCATACTTCTCCTCTTGCACTCATCTCATCATCGCTGTGTTCTTCTCTCCAATATGTATTTCATCTCTCTCTCTATTCTCTCTTCTCTCTAATTTCTTATTTCTTTCATATTTAGGTGAAGAATGATGTAAGTCTTAAAGTATCGGGAATATTGTCTGTTTGTATAAAATAAGGTAAAAAAAAAAATTTATAATTGAAATAACCAAAGCATCGTTTCAAGTAAGGAAGAACTATTATTCCTAAAAAAAAAAATAATTATCAGAGCCAGGAAAATGAGCCCCATATTTCAACTGTCATGAAGGTCATATAATGATCATATTAATATAGTATACTATAGCCCTACGGTAGCTTAGGTATCGCAATCGTTATAGATACTCAATAACCTAGTCATACTATACGGATGACTAGAAGTGCTAGTGCAAAATAATAGTAAAAGTAAACACCATACGGCCGCGTATCACGAAAATACCTGGGTTCAGTAAAATTAAATTATAATCCCTAAGCAATAAAAACTATTAGTATGAGCAGAAATACCGTCTATACCACATGTTATACATACAACACGTATAGACGTACGTACTGATAGTGGTATCTCAGAACTTGTATCAATCCATCTGAAATCCCACGCCTGATCATATTATACGAGTATACCTAGTTGAAATATAACTAGCGCCGCCACATAAAGCTTACGTAAGGCTGAATAGTCGACGACGTAGTAGGGGTACTCCTAGTAGTAAAATATCCGGCCCTACGTGTCTAACTATACGCCTACTATATAGTGTCACGTTTTATCCATTATGGGAATAGGTCATGTTACATAGGTATAGCGTAGCTATATAGTGGGGAGAGCTACGCCCCTAGGTATTACTTACGATAGTATAGGTATACCTATATGGTATCCTACCCGCGGTATAAGTTATACTACCGCTACGTTATACTACGCTACTATAATATTTAGACTACCGTTTATAATATAACTAGCTATATAATATATATATATAGTAATTAATAATATATATATAAGCTGGAACTTATAGTACCTATATATATATATACTACTATATACATATATGGGTACTAAACTATAAAGACGTACCCTAATATATAAATATATTATAAGGCAGACCATAGAGTGAGTGTGAGCTATATACTAATATATAACTATATAGTATTATATATAACTATATAATAGAATTAAAATTATGTTAATCAGCGATTGAAATACAGGAAAGATAACAAAATATCGAAGGTAACGGAAGTCTGTGACGATCATGGTGTTAATCCTGGTGAAGCTGGTGAGAAAAATCTGGTGTGAGAGTAACCAGAGAATTGCGCTTAAGATATGAAAAGTAACCAAGACTCTTCTTTAAAGGTAAAGTATGCTCACGTAAGTAGACCGCAACCAAATGTGGTACGCGGGATTTACCCCATACAGGAGCGAACGACACCCTTTGATATAAAGGAGTCCACAACAAGCAACTCAACGGGGTGTATAGGAAAAAATGCTACATTCCTAAAGAACTCCCCATGGCCCAGTGCACTCGTTCTGAGCAAAAAAAAACATTATTTTAATTGAATAAGAGAGAATAACTAGTGAATTCTCCCAATTAAGAAATCAAGGGAAAAAAGAAACCCCTAGAAAAACAAAGAAAACATCAAAAAAACATCACAACACCAGATCAAGACCCCAGAAAACACGTTCCCACAATAACAACAACCAATAAATCTCATTAAAACTTACCCAAGAAAAGCAAAACAACACAAATAACAAAAAAAAAAAACCAGAGCCAATAATTTTAGCAGACCTTTCGACATGACAGGAATGTTTGATGTTTGTAGGCGTTTCGGAATTAAAAAATGTTTGGTGGTATGGTGGTGTTTCGAAAAGAAGTTATGTCGAGTGAAAAAAAGATAGAGGCAACTGTACTTTTGAGCCGCATTGAAATACAAGCTTGTTCAAGTGCCATCAATTTAGAAAAGTTCGACAAAGACCAGTAAGGTTACTTTAGCACCCATTATACACCATCCTTATTGTGAATCTGCTCAATTTGTTGTGGAGACCAGGACGTCTCGTATCAACATGATGTAATGAACCTCGAGTCTATGAAGGTGGGGTGTCGTCGTATAATCTAGTAATCTCTTTCTCTCTCTCTCTCTCGCTGATGTGTACAGTCCTAAGTCTTCCTGTTTGATCATTTCTCTCTCCCTCCTCGCATAGTATCAGACATCCTCTCTCCTGCTATGCTTCTCTCTACACATCATCTACCTAATATAAGCGCACCCCGCGGTCAGCTCCGCACTAGGCGCGACACGTGACGCTGTCTCATGCATCCGTATCTCTCTCGCTTCGGTACTCCTAGGCGGTAAATGTCTCTGGGCGTCTCATTCTCGAGGCCGCTCTCTCGGGTCTCTCTTCTCTCCTCTCCTGGGACGAAAGAATAATTATAATGGAGAACAAAAGGTTCTCTCGACATGGTCAGAAATAGAAACGTATTTTAGATCCGAATACCATATGCCCACTCTGGGCCGTGCGACCCCCACGCTCCCGGATTAACGACATGCGGCTTAACCTTCGCAGGAACCATCCTCTGCATGCGATACATTAGCAGATTATCGAGAAGGTCCCTTCGAATGGGCGTGGCCGTCCCTAATAAGAGCACAAGCTAATTGAGCGTAGGCACCCCCCATTGGAAATGGAGGAAAAAAATTGAGAGCACCAAGATTCAGAGTTATGGTGACTACGAGACTGAGAGAGAGAGCTAGACTAACAGACGAGAGATGCAGAAGAGATCAGGCACTTGTTCTAGCAGCGTGCGTACTTTCCGTTCCAGAACTAGACGAGCAGCAGGTATGTAATGAGAAAGAGGTAGAGGAAGAGAGAGATCAAGACTGATTCTGCACTTCAGCGGTACTTCCCGAGAGGAGCACGAGAGAGAGGCAGCAGAACCATTTTGAGAAGAGAGAGAGATGAGAGATGAGAGAGGCACCGTATGTCATCGAGTAGACACCTTTCACAAGCTTTGTGCCAGGAAGTCCAGACTTTGTGCCAGGAAATCCAGACTTTGTGCCAGACTCTATCGAATGCTTCGATATGTTTTGGGGCCCATTTCACTGAAATTTCAAAATTAATAACTTTCATAATGAGTTCAGCGCCACGGCAAAAGATTCACTGAAATGATGATCGAGGGTAAAAATGTTCAAACTGAAATGAATGAAATGTCAAAAATCTGAAGAGAGGAAGAATCACCAGAGTGCAATTCTTATGAAGCATTAAGGGATCAAGTTTGATTAGTAAAATTAAAAATTTTTGACTAAATGTTTTTCATAAGTTAAGGTATATATACAATCTGAGTGTTGAGAGATGGGTGTCCCAAATGTTTCGCTGCTACACCTGATGAGACTCACTCCTTTTTCAAACAAGAAGGGATGGTATATTAAAAAGAAAAAAAGTAGAATAGTTAACTAAACAGGGTGAAATTCCTGCTGAAGCCATAGATATCAGAATAATGAGGCTGGACAAAAGTAATAGCTGACTCAGACCCTGCGTAAACTTCTTTGCTCAGGGAGCGAAAGACATTTCAGGAGAAATTAACAATTTCGTGCAAAATTGACTTTCGAGTGAGGTGGAGAAGAGGAATAACTCCGGAATTGTCTAAGGCAAAGTGATATTAAAGAAGCAATGGTTTGAGAGAAGTCGTTATAGGGAGGTAACCAAAACCGGAGTTGTGCTTTGAAGATTACTAGAGAGGGAAAAGAGATAGAACAAAGGAGCAAAAAGTCTAACATATTTTTTTTTCTTTTTGTTTGCTTTTTTTTTTTTCTTTTTTTTTTTTTTCTTTTTTTTTTTTTTTTTTTTGGATCTTCGTCTTGTTTTGTTACCTCGTTCTTTCCGATATATAGAACGACGATGGTTTTTGCCAAATGCCTGTAATGGACGATGAGGAAGCGCATCAGTAAATTATTATATTTTCAATTTAGCGTCGGCACAACTTATTATGCTACAGTTTGGATGACGAATCTGAAAGAGAATAAAAAGTGCGTGGGCTTCTGGGGTTTTTAAACGTAATATATCTATATATATATAATAATATAATTATATAATACTATATATATATATATAAATAATTATATATAATATATATATTATATATATATTTTATTATATCTTATATATATATATATATATTATATATATATATTATGTATGATATTATTATATAATATAATATATACATAATTATATATATATAATATATATATTATTAATTATATATAATTATATATATATGTTTATATAAATATATATATATATAATATATATATTATATATATATATATAATATATTATATATATATATATATATAATATATATAATATATTTATATATATATACTATTATATATATTTATGTATTACATTAATATAATATACTACTAGATAATGATAACCTTAATATATACTATATATATATATATCATATATATCCTATAATATCTATACTATACCTAAATATATATATATACTATTATATTTTAAATATATTATAGTGGTATACTGTAAAACATATCCTTATATAGACGATATATATTACTTCAAATGGGAATCTACAAGAATCTATAATACTAATATATATATTATATATTATAATTGGTGATGGGAGAGTATGTTCAGGCAGTCGGTTGAATACGCATCCCTTACCGGAAATCATAATCCGGAATCGGAATCGGAACGGGGCAATAAATCAACAAAATTGAACCGATTCTTTGGTATAATCTGAAAACATACATATTTATCGATCTTATGGATATTTCAAAGAACAATATTTTGCAAAATCTGCGGCATTAAGTTGTAGAATTAGACTTTAATCGGTGAGTTCAATTGGAGTTAAAGAAAAACTGGATTCGAACGCTGGCAACTTTGACGTGCAGCTAAGCTATCGTGTTAATGGATTCTTGTCAGACCATGCGATATTCTTACAATGTATACGATAGTACAATATGTAATATGATTTTGAAACTAGGACATGTTTATACCATCAAAGTAGACGCCATAATCATATTGCTTCGGCAAAAATAATTCTGTATAAATAAATATAAAATCTATCCTGCCGAGTTATTTCACTTTTCACCGTATCTTCAAGACGCATCTAAGTATAAGTGATTTGTTTCAAAATTTCAATGGAAGAATACAATATACTGCTAATAAATTTCATGTTATGACGTAAGGATTACGCACATAATATTGGCTGCAGGGAGTTATACTTGCTTTTACACCTTGACACTAGTTCTCAATGATTCCATATTAAAAAAAAAAGAATGTAAAAAAAAATATATCCATATATGCAAAAAAATCGTAGGTCATTTTAAATACACTCGACCCAAGCTATTTCCAAGTATGAAGAATGATATCAACTAGATGTAATTTACCAAGCACAGATTATTGCAGGATATACTAATACAAGATTGTAATAGCCAGTATTAATGCTTCAACAAATTTTGCAAAATAATAATACGGCTGCCATTTCAATTTGCAGTGAGTCATTCAAAGAAAAACCTGTATGCTTTAAAAAACAATGGAAGTTTCTTGGAAATTGCTAAAAATACTTCAAATTATTGTTGATGTATCAAGAATTTTTTTTGAGGCACGAAGGAATCAAAATGGATCATGTCGCGATAATCCCAAAAGAAGAAAAAATGATTTGCGTTTTTTTTTTTTGGAAAAAAAGAGTCACAAAAAAAAAAGAAAGAACTATTGAGGGCACTTGGGTTTACAGTATGCAGCATTTGGAAAATTTTTCCAGTAAAAAATAGCTAAAATAGATATGGCAACCAACTTAAACATCGAAAGTTCAAAGGATTCCAACCTATGACCATCATTTAAAGCATTACATTTCTTGAGGATGTATTATAAAAACAATAAAAGTGAAATATTCTTAAGCAAGGTGCGAGATAATATTGTTGGTTAAACGGAAGGCAAAACAGTTTCCACTAATTTAAAAAAAAAAATTTTCAGATTTTTTTCCATTTATCAAAATTTATAGAGTAAAAAGTATGATGAAATCTAAGATTATATAATCTACTTCAATACCTCCAGTTGTTTTTCGGAATTTAAAAGAGAAAAAGGACTTTAAAACAAGTCAAAGAACTCATTCCAATTTAAGGAGAAAGCCACATAATATTTGAAATTGAACGATCGTTATAAGTAAGAAATCAGCCAATTATAAATAATATATGAAATCTTATTAAAAATTCAGAAAGTCTTTCAATGGTGCATCGAAAGGAACCTTTCAGATCAATTTGGCGTGTCCTTGCTAGAAAAATATTCAAAGCTCGTCCCCCTTTTCGTGGAAAAGGCAAAGATCTTTCAGTAATTGGAGGATCAATCTTATTCTCCGAAAAAATGGATGCACTCAGAACGAGAAATTTAATGTTTCTTGCAATACTACAACTTAAGGAGTCATGCATTTAATATAATAAGAATAATAATTTTACTTCAAGATCTTGTTTAAAAAATTAAGATAAAATTTTTTTTTTAAACAAAAAAAGAAAAAATTGTTCAACGAGAGAAACAATCAATATAAAATATGCAGTATTATGTTGCTTCGCGATATTAACAAGGTAATTAACTACATTAAACATTGTGGCCTTAATATAATCGTTTGTTTTCCAACCTTTACAAAGACATGAATTCCGAATACAAATGATTTAGCAAAATTAGGCATATATATTATATATATATATATATATATATATATAATCTATATATATATATATAATATATAATTTTATAATATATATATATATAATGATATACATATATATACATAACATGCAAGATGGAATCGGAATCGGAGTTGGGTACGAAATAGGAAGAGTCGGCATTGCTTGTCTGTATCGGAATCGGAATGCGGCATCGGCTGGAAATTGGAATCGTCCCATCACAAATATTATATATATAGTAGTTATATGAATATAGTTATCGAAAATAATGTTCTATAAAATATATATTTATATAACCACAATAAATATATATATATATATATATATATATATTTATGCCATACATAAAAAGACAGATATGAAATTACAAGAATTCTCCAGACCAAAAAAGAACTTAATCAGGACAACTACAAGCTTTGAGAGAAATACAATTTGTGAATATTCTTTAATAATTTAATAACAGTAAAATAAAATTTGGCTGAATCAAAATTAGAAAATATAAATAATAAATAAAGATATATATATATATATATACTATAATATACATATATATATATATAATTAATTCATATACATTATATATATAAATATATATAATATATATAGAAAAATTGGTCCATCAGCCAGGTGCCCTCCTAACCCATAACCTGTTGAAACTTAATTTACAGCTTTATACCTCCCCAAACCCAAATAAGCAGATGAAAGAGTATACAGCATAATCAAGACAATTCGTACTGAGATACCTACAAACTCGCTCGACTTACCTAAAAAC
>JABUQX010047013.1:0-2500 GCA_015478945.1 Trachelipus rathkii
AGAGAGATAAAATAAAGCCATTTTCGTTTTTGCATTTGTGCTAAAAAAAATGCTCAAGTATTCGTTCGTTTTCGTCAACCTTAGCGCAAAATGGTTAAAAAATGGCTATCATACGTAAGGAATTTCTTTAATTATGTAAGGTTGCTATTTTATACGGAATTTTATTCTATATTACACAGAATTAGGGACATTTTTTACGTTTGGTGAGCATTTTTTTGCGATTTTGCGCGAAGGTTGACGAAAACGAACGCAAACTTGAGCATTTTTTTAGCACAAATGCAAAAACGAAAACGGCTCAAGAGTCTTTTTTATATTATGAAATAAGAGTCTTTTTTATATTATGAAATAAGAGTCTTTTATATTTTATTCAGTGATATTTAACATGTTAAAATCACGAAAGTGAAAGTGAAAAAAAGTAAATCCTTAAATGTCAACCTCCCTACTGCCAATGGGCGGTGTAAATTAGAGATCCACGATAAATTATTATTATTATTATTATTATTATTATTATTATTATTATTATTATTATTATTATTATTTATTATTATTATTATTATTATTATTATTATTATTATTATTATTATTATTATTATTATTATTATTATTATTATTATTATTATTATTATTATTATTATTATTATTATTATTATTATTATTATTATTATTATTATTATTATTATTATAAACAGCACTGAGTAAATCATTGTATTATTATTATTATTATTATTATTATTATTATTATTATTATTATTAATACTGAGGGTCAAAAGGTATACCAATAAGAACATGCTCTTCGCATTTAGGCTTATTTGATGATATTTCCTATCTGATTAAGAGTTGCTCGCCACTTGGGGAAGATATGACAAGAACTTTTACAATATTTCACACAAAAATTTGAAAAAAAGTATTTTTATATATATTTCTTTAAATATATAGATTAAGTATGCCTTATCTGCCTATATATATATATATATTATATATATATATATTAATATATATTATATATATATATATATATATATATAGTATATATATATATTATATATATATATATATATATATATATCACAGGGGAAAAAACAAAAGGAAAGAAAATCCACCCAATCCCATGCCTAACGCAATTCCCTCAGGTGGGCACAGACGTGGGCATTAAAGAGAGGGAGATTGAGTACAGCAGGAAAAACAGATGATGGCGAAGAGTTTCACAGAACAGATGTGGCTGGAAAGAAGGAGACACAACAACTACCGAGCCTGAGTTTCCAATACTCACATAAAATTCATGTGAAAGCAAGTCACCTCTTGTGCTACGAGGGCGACGTAATGGTGAGGAATGCGAAAGGTCAACTACCCCGAGAACCTGTCGTTGTAATACCTATAGAAAAGAGATAGGTAACAGTTTATTAGTCTCTTAACCTTAGCCTCAACCCTATCCAAAAGAAGGGTGAAACCGGACTCACCCCAAATGTGAGAACAGTATTCCATACAAGGGCGGATAAGACCCTTATATAACTGAGCAGAAGAAGAAAAAAATCCGAAATCTGAACATAACTCACACCTTTTTTGAGGCCACCATAGCAGCCGTTGTGATATGAGGTTTCTAAGATAGTTTTTTATTTATATTCAGTCCAAAAATGTTTATGTTATTCACAGGTGAGAAGTTAAACCAGTCGAAAGAGATAGGAAAGTTGGAGATGTTTTTGAGAGTGAGATGTGAAGAAGTTGAATTTTTAAAGAGTCGAGTTTCACAAGATTGGAATGACCTCACCGAGAAATTCCGTCCATATCAGAAAGAATTGAATAGAAAAACTGAAGATGAGAGGCATCTATAGATGCAAAAGGTGGAATTGATTTGAAATGAGTGAAAGAATGGAGAGTTGATTCATCGGCATAAGAGGGAACAGAGTTAGAAGTGAAGCTGAGAAGATCATTAATGAAAAGTAAGAATAAAGTTGGAGATAGAACAAAACCCTGAGGGACATCGCAATTAACAGGAAAAGAGGAAGAGGTCGCTCCATCAAGAAGAGTCGTAATGGTACTATCTGAAATAAAACTTGACATAAGTAAGCAAAGAGAAGGGGAATCCCAAAGGAAGGGAGCTTAAAATGTAGAAACGAGTACCATACCGGTCAAAAGCCTTCGATATGCCCAACATCACCACACAAGACTCCCCATAGTCCCTAAGGGCAGAAGACAGTAGATCAGTGAGATACTAAAGTATGTCATCAGTTGACCTCGAGCGTCGAAAACCATATTGATGATCTGAAAGAAGCGAATGAGATTCCAGAGGATCCAGGAAATGAGAGTTAAGGAGAGTTTCAAAGATTTTAGACAGAATACAAGTTAGAGCTATAGGACGATAGTTAGAAGGATCAGAACAGATGTGGCTTTTGCGGGATCGTATGTATTTATGCGCGTTTCCAGCACTGAGGAAAAGTATTAGTATTAAGGCATAGGACAGGTGCCAACTTAGAAGCACACTCCCTCAAAACACGGGGAGAAA
>JABUQX010047013.1:15000-17500 GCA_015478945.1 Trachelipus rathkii
TACGATGCAAAAAAGCAGAATAGAAGCTGCGGAAATAAGGGTGCTAGACCATTAGAAAGAGTATCGTTGAGAGACAGAATGAGAAGCGAGCCTGGTGAAAAGGAGAACTGGGGAGTGTAACTGTTTGGAAGCATGCAGAGAAAACCAGTTAAGATGGTTGGACTGTGAAAACGAAGAGGGAAGGGGAGAGATTAAGAGAGATGATGGATTGGAGACCAGAAGGTAGGAGACCAGCAGGAAGACCGAGGAAGAGATGGATGGATTCGGTGGCAGAGGCTGCACAACGTAGAGGCAAGACGATAGGGGAATTAGGGGAGGAACGAACATTTGAAGATAGAAATATTTGGAGAAGATCCTGGAGGAGTAGCACCTGACAAGCATACCTTAACAGGATGAATGGTACAATATATATATATATATATATATATATATATACTATATATATATATATATATAAATATATATATATAATATATATATATTATATATATATATATCATATATATATATATATATAATATATATTATATATAATATATATATATATATATATATATATATACTATATATATAATATATTATATATATATATATAGTATATATTCTCTTTTTTTCAGAAATTTGCTTATGTATACTTATTATTCAATAATAAAAACGGTTCTATACTTCTATAGATCACTTTAATTAATTAAGCTTAATATCTTTAGAAAAATCATGTCAACTAAACCAAATCCGAAAAGCACCTTATGTTTCTTGAATATTTATTCGCTGAAGATAAAAAGTACTATACATTTGCCAATATGAAATAGTTAACACAGTTGATGGGAAACAGTCAGTTCGATCATACTTAAAAGAGTTAACCGAACTACTAGTTACTTATTGGGGTCATAATACATCTACTGAATCCTTTAAATTAATGCAACATTTAAAACCCTCTCATCCAGACATTGCTGCAGTTGTTAAAAAGAAAGGTAAAGTAAAAGCCATTCAGGATAAACCTTTATTTTAAAAAACTCAGACTAAAGAGGATACTTTTTTCAATTGTCAAAAACTTGTTCTGTCTATGTCTAGTGAAAAATTTAAAATACAATTGATTATAATGGTTGTTAAATGTAGTAACCCATTAGGTTTTTTTGCAAGACCATGATTTAAAGCACTATGTGGAGACATGGTTTCGAAACTGGAAGTCCATTTAGACCTGGAAAATATTCGTAAAATAGTTCTAGAAGAAGCGGATAAGCAAAAAGATAAACTTAAAAATTGTTTAAAGGGATGCTTTGTGCATTTAAAAATGGATGCCTGCACAAGGTCAAAGCTAAATTATTTTGCATTAATATTAGATATGTGGACGAAGATAAAAACAGTATCGCTAAAACCACAGCAGTATGAAATACCAAATCGCAACATTTCACCTATAATATATCCAAGAACTCGTTATTTACGTTTTAAAAGAATTCGAAATAATAGGACGCAAGTAATTAGCTTTGTTACAGATAACGGATAACATGATCAGCACGATTGAAAAATTGAAAATGTTTTCAGAATGAACTTAATAAAAGTATGGTAACATTATGTTCTGATGACGTTAACATTGCATACATGAGGTGTGGAGTTCATACTCTACGTTAGCAGTGCGGCTGTCTCAGCAGTACTCACACAGCAAACCTTATAAGCAAGGCTAGACAAACAGCAAAAGCAGCACGTACCCCAAAATTATGGAGGTTCTAAAGAGTCAAGCTAGAAAAGTGGCAATCTTAGATCAAGAGACAAGATAGGGAAATACATGTCTTATGCTCTAAAGGATTTTGCAACTAAAAGACTATATTAGTATGATGGCTACCGGTACTCCTAAACTTTCTCTCTCCGATAGTTAGTGGGAACAAATCGAAACCCTCAAAGAATTATTAAAACACCCATACTTTACGACAAAAAATATTCAATTAGAAGACTTGACTGCAGAATTTTTTTTGTAGAAAATGGATTCTAGCAAATGAAATTAAAAATTCCATGGATAGAAGAGAAAGAATGTTAACTGAAAACAAAATATTTTTGGCGGCCATCTTTGTTGATTCACAGTTCAGAATTTTCCTCAGAACTGAAGATCTGATATTAGAATTTAGGAATGCTCTTTGTGAACTAGGACTTAAAATGAATAACACTATCGAACAGAAATCTGGGTTTGGAGTCAGCATTAGTTCGCAGTATTTCAGGAATCCTCCCTTTGTGGTGTCTTGTCAGATGAAGATGAAGAAGTCAAATTTGACAAACAATGGGACAAACTGGAGCATGCAGAAAAGCGATTGAAAAAAAGGCAATCTACCTTTAAAAGACCTTCAACCTAAAAATCCTCTAAAAAAATACAAAGTAGAATTCCATAAGATATTAGATGAAATAATGAAAATCGACCGGAAATCAAAGTTAAACAGTTAAAGAGGAAATCCCTAGCTATCCTACAATATTTGCCAGAATGAGGCTTACACAATAAAAAACAAAACCCCTT
>JABUQX010047014.1:2500-7500 GCA_015478945.1 Trachelipus rathkii
TACCAATATAAATAATGAAAAAGAATGAGGAAGGAGAAAAGAAGAAAAAGCCAGAGTGGCTGATATATAATCAGTTTATTTTACTACAATTGTACGAAATTTTATTAAAAACATAACATTAGCATACTTAAAGCAAGTAAATCAAGTTAAATCAAGTAGAGGTTGTTACTAACACCTAAGGATTTAGTATGCTTTGGTTTTACTGTCTTTACTGCTTTAACTCATGTTTTACTGCTTTAACTCATATGTTTTACTGCTTTAACTCATATATTTATTAACATTACATACCTTAAAGCAGTAAATCAGTAAATCAATAGAGGTGTTACATAGCAGCAAGGGGATTAGTATGCTTTTGTTTTCTGTTTACTGCTTTAACTCTATGTTTTACTGCTTTAACTCATATGTTTTACTGCTTTTAACTCATATATTTATTAACATTACATACCTTAAAGCAGTAAATCAGTAAAATCAAAGAGGTGTTACATAGCAACAAGGGGATTAGTATGCTTTTGTTTTACTGTTTTACTGCTTTAACTCATGTTTTAACTGCTTTAACCTCATATGGTTTTACTGGCTTAAAACTCATATATTTATTAACCATTAACATACCTTAAAGCGTAAATCAGTAAATCATAGAGGTGTGACTAGCCAACGAATAGTAAGACTTTGTTTTACTGCTTTACTTGCTTTAACCATGTTTTACTGCTTTACTCCATTTTTACTGCCTTTAACTCATATGTTTTTACCTGCTTAAACTCATATGTTTTACTTGCTTTAACTCATATTTTATTAACATTATGTTTTTTTTTATTTTTTTTAATACTTTTTTATTATGTTTTATTATTATTTTTATTTATTTTTATTATTATTTTTATTATTTTTATTATTTTATTTTTTTTATTATTTATTTATTGTTTTTTACTTCATGCCTATTGTTTTTTATTTAGAACACACATACGACACACACACACACACCCACACACACAACACACACACACACACACAGCAACAACAACAACATACACATATTAGCGTTAAATAATTTATTAAAACATTTTACTTTTATATTTAGTGTTCTACTAACTGCTTTTTTAATTTATGCCTATTGTTATTAATTATTTAGAGCACACACACACACACACATACACACACACACACACACATACACACACACGCGCCCACTCACTTACACACATAACGTATAAATTGATTTAAAACAATTTTATTTTTAATTAACCACTTTCCTTAAAATTATACATTCAGATATTTCAAAAAGACTTTCTAATGATCATATAGCTCTTTCTCTTCTTCAATCATTTCTTTGAACAAGACTTTTATTATTAACTGTTAATTTTATCTTTTGTTTATAAATTTTCTCACTTATCCAAGTTTTATAATAACTTTTACTAAAATTTTAATGAAAATTTTATTACAACATATATTTTACGTACCTTAAACCAATAAATCAGTAAATCAGTAAGGCCAGCCCCTTAGCACCCCCTACTCAAAGCTATGCCACGTTTTGTTCTATTGACTTACTGCTTTACATCATCTTTAGCCATGTAATAAGTATAAAATAACAAAATAAGTTCTTCTATGCTAACATAAGAATGTATTTTATTAACATCATTCTAAGTTTTATTTAAAAATAACAATTATCTTACATTTATATTATTCGCTCGATGTTAACTAAAAATATTTCAAAGTTTTTTAAATAATTCGGATTTTCTTTATTATTATTATTATTATTATCTATGTACATTGACAATCCATCACGAGAAAACACAACAACCCGCACTCCTTACAGATACGAAACTGACCTCTCTCTGTAAAAATGTGTTGAAATAACTATTTAGGCCTAATTTAGGATAAGCCTTTTTGTACCCGGGGGTCGATTAGGCCTAATACCAGGTCAAAATATATTTCAACTGACCTCCTTCCGTAAAGGTGGTGGGCAATAACTACGTTAGGCTAAATTTTATTATTATTATTTTTATAAATATATTTCAAACTGAAACATGCTGGATCGGTAAGATCCTTTAAGCAGGTAAGAAGGAAATGTTTTCCTTACTTGTGAATGGTCGGAGTAATCCTTATCTCTATATGACCTCGTATGTGATTGGTCGAGAATTATTTTATCGTCTTTTTGGTTTTAAGGTATGTAAAACATGTTTTTTCATATCCTGAGTCCCTTACCTGTGATTGGATGAAAATTAACTTTGTTCTTTAAACTTGTATTTGAGCAGGTGTGTTTTATTATCTTTTAGACCCAAACTCATTTTAAAATCATAGTCATTTTAGCTGTTAAGCGGTGCACAAGTTATCTGATTTGTATTAAAAGTGTTTTATTTTTACTAAGTGTATATCATATTTATAATAAATACTTACATTGAGGAATAATTATTAATTTCACTAGAATAGATAATAATTAATTCACTAGATTTATAGTAGATCACGTGAAGCAAAACGAAAGAGCGCCCGCAAGCGCGACCCGGTGCGGAACCGACGCATGAACCCGCCGCCGTAATATTACTACGCGGTCGCGAAAATATGGAGCTTTGTATTTAAAGTGGTAGGGCTTACATCCTAGAGGATGGTATCTTTTGTACGCCGTCGCATTCAGTATGTATAATATTAGTTTGTGTACTGGATCAAGGTATATTTACGAACCTTATAACATGTGTTCAAGCGTGTTAGTTTATTTAAAATCCTGATATATCTGTGTTTATTACAAACCATGTGAGATATTCTCGATGGTTACCGAAGGCATACAACAGCTGATATAGAAGAGGTTATGAACTTACATACTTCGAAGTAATTTTGAAGTATAATAATATGATACCAATACTGGAAGTCCATACAGAGAAATTACGGATTGTACAAGGAGGGAAAGTTTATCATGTATGTATATTTAACTAAGATTGTAATTATGTAATAATATTTTAGAATAAGCAACTTTTTCATACCTTATACACAGAGAAGATTAAAATCGTAAAGACATACCTTGAAAAGGGAGGGTATGGGTCAGCTTCTATACATTAACTCTACGTTCTATGTAGGTGTAGCTTTAAGGCATATAAAACTTGTTTTACATATCTTAAAGTAATAAGATCTTATAGGCATACCACAAAGAGGAACATGTTCAGCGTCACACCCGGACTATCTGTTCTATTTCCCTTAAGGAATTATAACTTTAGGATAAATAAAACAACCTGCTTTTCTACAAAACAAAATGTTCTTTTCAAAACTAAATGTTTTTCAAGAACCTTTACCAGTGAAATGGTATTTTTCATATAAAATTTGAAGTTCAAGTAAGAAATAAAATGAACGTTTCATAATATAGGAAACCGTAGAATGAAAGTACAAATGAAATGTAATGAAAGTTTAGCAACGGTTCTATCAAAAGCAAATATTTTCGCGACGCGCGTAGTAATATTACGGCGGCGGGTTCATGCGTCTGGTTCCGCACCGGGTCCGGCTTGCGGCGCTCTTTCGTTTTTTTGCTTCACTGATCTACTATATAATCTAGTGAATTAATTATTATCTATTCTAGTGGAATTAATAATTATTCATTTTTCCTCAAGTGTAAGTTATTTTTTTTTTTTTTTTTTTTTTTTATTATCACATATTACATGCCGCTTTTAACAGCAGACAATATTGGGGTTTGAAAACAAAGATAACTTGTGCACATGATTAACAGCTAAAATGACTATGATTTAAAAATGAGTTTGGGTTAAAAGATAATAAAACGCACCTGCTCAAATACAAGTTTAATGAACAAAATTTAATTTTCATCCAATCACAGGTAAGGCTAAGGATATGAAAAAACATGTTTTTTACCATACCTTAAAACCAAAAAGACGATAAGAATAATTCTCGACCAATCACCTACGAGGTCATATAGAGAGATAAGGATTACTCCTACCATCTTTAATTAAGGAAATTCATTACATAGTACCAATTAATAAAACAAACCCACGCTGGTATGTTTCAGTTTGAAAATGATATTTAATACAAATATAATACATAAATTTAGGCCTAACGTATTTATTGCACCACATTTTACGGAAAGAGGTCAGTTTGAAATAATATTTTGACCTGGTATTAGGGCCTAAATCGACCCTGGGTCACAAAAAGGTTCTCCTAAATTTTAGGCTAAAGTAGTTATTTCAACACATTTTACAGAGAGAGGTCAGTTTCGTTTCTGTAAGGAGTGCGGGTTGTTGTGTTTTCTCGTGATGGATGTCAAATGTACATAGATACATAATAATAATCTAATAAATAAAGGAAAAATCCGAATTTAAATTTAAAAAACTTTGAAATATTTTTAGTTAACATCGAGCGAATAATATAAATGTAAGTGAATAATTGTTATTTTTAAATAAAAACTTAGAATGATTTTAATAAAATACATGTTATGTTAGCAGAGAAGAACTTATTTTGTTATTTTTATACTTATTACATGGCTAAAGATGATGTAAAGCAGTAAGTCAATAGAACAAAACGTGGCATAGCTTGGTGTAGAGGGGTGCTAGGGGCTGGCCTTACTGATTTACTGATTTATTGCTTTAAGGTACGTAAATATATGTTTTTTAATAAAATTTCATAAAATTTAGTAAAAGTTATTTTAAAAGGAATGTTATAAAATTTAAAACAAAAAGTATTAACAGTTAATAATAAATTCTTTGTTCAAAGATAATGATTGATTTATTATAGAAGTTTTAAGAAACTTTGAAATAATTTTAGTTATATTTGAATGAGTAATATAAATGTACGTGTTTAATTAAAACATAAAATGTTTTAATAAATTATACGTCATGTGTGTAAGTGAGTGGGCGCGTGTGTGTGTATGTGTGTGTGTGTGTGTGTGTGTGTGTGTGTGTGTGTGTGTGTGTGTGTGTGTGTGTGTGTTTGTGGTGCTCTAAATAATAATAACAATAGGCTTGAAGTAAATAACATTAAGTATAATAATAAAAATAAAAATAAAATGTTTTAATAAA
>JABUQX010047014.1:20000-22648 GCA_015478945.1 Trachelipus rathkii
CAATATTCTGAGTCTTTTTAATAAAATAAATTAAATGGTAAACAACCTAGAAATTAAATTTATATGAAGTGAAAAAAAAGAAAACTAATATAGAAAAAAAATTTGAAAAAAACAACTAACTTCGTAATACGTTATAATAATTTAAATGAATTTTGGGAAATTTTCGTTCCTACTCTGTTCTTAAGAGTGAAAATCTATGCTATCGGCGTACGTAAGAATTTCATTTCTCCTATAGTATTACATTGGCCAGGCCAGCTAACATACATGTGCTGCCAGACGTAAAAAGAAAACATCGTATATATATATATATTTATATATAACCTTAACTTTCATGAATACTACTCAAAAATTAAACTTTGAATAATTATTCTTAATATATTTTTAAAATATTCTTAAATTTTTTATAATTAAATTTGTATATTGTTTTGTTCTGAAAATTATTTTCATTTAAATATATGTAATCACAAATTTTGTAGTAACTATTTTAATATAAAATATACACAATAACGTCTGAATTAAGTTATATTTGTAACAACTCATAGCAACTCCTTTAAGAGATATTTAGATTTTAAAAATAATTTTATTTATATATATATAATATATATATATATATATATAATATATATATATATATATATATATATATATATATATATATATATATATATATATATATATATATATATATAAATATTAAAAAAAATTAAAAAAAAAATAAATTAAAAAAATATAAAAAAAATATAATATATTTAAATAAAATAATAAAATATATATATATTATATAAAATAATATAAATATAAAATATAATTATATATATATATATATAGTTATGGTTGTCAAACACTCAGGGCAGGCCCTCCCTATTCAGGAAGGGGTGTAAGTATCAAAGGTTCACGCCACTACGTAAATTAACGCAGATGAGCACAGACGCAAGCTATGAATTGAGGGTGAATAAATAACGGATCCTGAAGCTGGAAGGAGATTCCACAGAACAGAGTGGCAGGAAAGAAGGAAGCAGCGAACTAGCCTGAGTTACCAATATCAACACAAAACTGTGCGCAGATACAGCACCCTTGTGCTACGTGTCAAGCACTTGCCGCTGAGGTACCTTTATAGAATAGAGATAAAGAACCAACATCGCGCCGTAAAAAAATTCAGGCCCGTAGCCAGGAATTTTTTCGGGGGGGGCTGCGACTTCGCAAGTGGTTAATCAAATGAATGTACATTTATAATATATATATATATATAATAATATTATTTATAATTATAAATTATATATATATATATATATATAAATATATTTATAAATATATATATAAATATATAATATATATAATATATATATATAGAAAGTATTATATATATATTATATATATATATATAATAATATATAATATATAATATATATAAAATAATATATATAATATATATATAATATATCTATATATATATAATAAATAATATAATATATATAATATATATATATATATATATATAATATATATAATAATCATAGATATAATTCTCATAGAACTTAACATCGGTTTTATAAGGCAATTTCAGTGTTCCTTCTTTTGACTGAGGTATTCAAATATATGCATTGCGGACTTCTGTGCTGAGATCTCGATGACTTTGACAGTAAATGCAAGACCTGTAATGCGAATCCTTTCCAACACATTCGTAATACGTTTCAGACGCTTTAAATTCGAAAAATGTTCTTTTCTACTGTTGCGTGGATACAGACAATACTGCCAAGATATTCAGGAGAGTAGCAATGTTAAGAAACCTTTTTTTTTTTTTGTTTCCCCAAAAAAAAAAACTTTAGCAAAGCACCGATCGCAGTTTTGGTTTTTCATTTTCAGCAGGCATACGCTGCAGAGACACCACTCTCCTTAGTGGTTATCCTCGGAGGGCCAGGAAGGCAGTCTTAAATAAATGAGGATGCTTTTTCAATATGCTATAAGGTACATTGCACTTCCTGTAAATATCTTGAAGTGAAATAATGGTTTCATGCGAGAGAAATCGATCATTCAAGCGAAAAAAATCAGATCATCAATAAACGGAATAAAAAACTGAAATCGGTAAATGATGGGCTCGGATGTAAGCAACATTACAACGATGTTTGGAACTTCGGGTCTGTGGAAATTGTTATTTCAATACTAAGCTGTCGCATACATTTTTAGCTTTTTGTAAATAGGTTTAAACTCTGTGTCTGTCATTTTGCTATCTTTTTTTAGAAAGTGAATGTTCTTCACTAAGTTATTGGCAGCTGACAAGTCCAAATGGAAACTGTAACTATTTGCAGGGTAGGTTCGTTCCAAAGAAATTTATAAATACGAATAAAGTTATATAAAATTCAATTACTGATGAATTTAACAACGAAGTGCTTTCGGTGATAATTCACCAGGCCTCTTTTTTCTTCCAGACGCAAGCATGGACTCAAGATCCTTTTAAAAGAAAACGCTTCAGCGTGCAACACCATTGTCTTGCGCATCTTGATCATCTGTATTTTGTTTAGAAAAATCTATTTTTATCTTCCAGAAGTAGTGCGCTCGGACTCGTCGAAAAAGTGCATGTTCAGAAAGATCAAACGTTCGAATGGGCCCTGAATAGAAGAGTCTGAGAGACACAGATTTAAACAATGTGC